>OZ026616.1:39791011-39813890 GCA_964020975.1 Hermodice carunculata
TGCAAAGTTATTAATTAAGCTACAGAATAATCTGAATATTTTTGTTGATTAAGACCACCTCCATTATAATAGAATCCCCATTGACTTTCCGAGAGAGAGAGAGAGAGAGAGAGAGAGAGCGCGCATCAATACGGACCTTTAGAAATTCAGTTACCAACTCTGGCCATCTCAGGTCAACCTACCTTCACCTGCATTGCATAGTTCAACATGTGTGGGAAGCTATATGAAGTAATCCCCGACATCTATGATTTACTGGGAAACAATCTGGCACCTTACAATAATGCATACAGGCTGCCAACCTGTAGGTATTCTTAAAGCAGTACTTTTGAATCTATATTCTTATTGTCATATTCCCATTCACCATCTATGTCTGTGATCTCGCTTGCTGTCCTACCTCTCTCAAAGTATCTTTAGTATTGTTGTGTGATCCTGGTGCCTAGAGTTGGCAACTGGATTTTGAAAGGCCCTTATTGGCTGGCAGTGGCACAGCAGCATGGCTTGCCAAGCAAAGCCTACACCAATGACCAGGGCTTTTACCACTGACGCCTGGACTCAAACACATGAATCCTGGCAAAAATCAAGACCGTGTGAGACTGACTGAACTGTCTTTACAGGGCTGGATATTTACCCATTCCTCAAAACTCTCCTGTACCAAGTCATATATTTTAAATTCCTTTCAGCCATAGGGATTTCCACGAATTTTATTGCTGCACTTGTCGCAATGGCTGACCAATTCCCAGGCAATTGACTTTCTAATCTGAAGGGACTTGTTGACCAGTGCCTACATTGCCACTATGTTTAGTTTATAAATGCACTGAGCCAAAAATTAAATTATAAAAGTTGTAACAGCTTACCCTAGAGGGTGATGCTCCTTGTTGTAAAACGACCTGGCGACCTTGACCTGTGCCATCCGATTTATTTGGGCCATTTACCACTTTCCTTTGACCGTGACTCACCATGCCATCTGTGTTCCTATTTGGGCTACTCAAAACCTTTCGTTGACTTTGAGCCAAGCTTTGAATGACTTTCCTCTGACTTGGCTGATTGCCAGAATTCTGTCTCTGTATTGTCTTGATCACATTCCCCTGGTTCGGTTGTTCAAAATCTTGTATGGGTACTTCCGTAATCTGTCTCTGAGATCCAGGATTTTGTTGTCCAGTGGACCGTATACCAGTTATGGCTTGCCCACGACCTTGACCTACATTACCCTGAAATTGTGTATTTTGTCCACGACCTTGTCCTCTGAAGGTCTGGCCACGTCCTAACCTGTGTGCAGCCTGTCCACGGCCTTGATTTTGGAATGGCATAGCTGGACTTTGAATCGGGGACTTTACATTTTGTGCCCTGCCTCGGCCCTGCATATTTTGTCCACGTCCCCTATTGAGCACCAACTGACCTCTTCCACGATTCTGAAATTGTCCCCTACCCAGATTCTGCAGTTGTCCTCTACCCTGATTTTGCACTTGCCCCCTGCCACGATTCAGCATATGTCCTCTACCTCGGCCTTGAAAATTTTGGCCCCTAAATTGTCCCTGGGCAATGTGCCCTTGACCTTGACCAGGCAAAGTTTGTTCTGGTGGACTTTGAACTTGACCACGCCCTTGACCCCTGACATTTTGTCCTTGAACTGTAATATTTGCTCCCCGTCCTCGGCCAAGAGCTCCTCGTTTTTGAGCAGCTCCACCACGACCTCTCACATTTTGAGGACTTGCTAGACTGCTGATCCCCTGCACTTGAGAATTTTGCGGTGCAGGAGTGACTTGAGCCTTTGGGGGCTGTACAGGTTGACTGGGCCCAGCTTCATCTTTCTTTAATACGTCATCAATGGTCATACCTGCAAGTTAGCAAGAGTCACTGTGCATATAACAGATATCATGTGGTTAGTTGCAAGACGTATCTTTTTCATAATGGGTATGGAAACGGTCTGCACTTGGCAGACCATTGGGGACCAAAACTGATTCTTTCTGACCAAGCGTTTGCACGTAGAAGTAACAAACAGAGGATTGGTTATAATAAATCAAACTTTAAGTACTAACTATACTGTGTATGCCCACATAATACTCCAACTTCTTGCTTGGAGAGGTCCCATCTGTAGGGCTAGGGCTATCCTACCGGATGAGTTGGTCGCAATACAAACATATTCCCAGCAGAACCAATGGAAAAAGGCTGTTCCAAAGGATCCACTGTTCCTTTCAGTGTCTGTGTCTTAACATTTTACTTTTTCCCTGATTTCCTTATCACCTTACAAATGCCATATGTCATCAAAATATCACGTACATTATACATGTACCAGATCCTTTTTTTTTTTACTTGTGTACATATAAATGTTCAATCTTCAATATGGTTTGTGCAATACGATCCACCAAAGTGAGCACTTTCCTTATTCTTGTGACCTGATAATAGGTCATAGTGACCCAAAATATACCATGCATGTTTGCAAGGTCTTCACTAGGTGTCCTCTTGTAGAAATATCAATGAACAATCTCCACTGGTTTTGTACTACATGTATTAAGCAAGATCCATCACAATGAGAACATTTGCCTCTCCGGTCTGCGACCTTGAGAAGTGAGCCAAGGTCAATCATAATCACACATGCACACAGCATTTCTATGTTCTACACAGCAACATTCAAACATGCAGTTCTTAAGACATAAAGTTACCAAGATGGATACACAGCCACCCATCCTAACTCAGCTGTTTCCAGGTCCCCCAGCCAGTGCCTCTGGAGCACAAAGACAGTGTGTTCCCCCATAAATTATCTTAAGGTATTACACAACTGTTATCTTGTTTCAAGTAAAATAATCGGCATACAACATGGCAAAGTATCAGCCCCCAACAAAGATTAGCTTTGCTTTGAACAACTGACATACCCTGTTCAGCCAATCTCTTTTCCAGTTCAGCACGCTTCTGACTGGCTTGTGCTTGTCGTCTCATTTCTTTCAGTCTCTTTATCTGCTCACGCCTACGCTTCTGCTCTTCTAACTTCTTCACGAGATCTCTTGTGGCCTCATCCAGTGGCTCCTGCAAAATAGATGTAGAAGATACATCCTAGTTAAAAAGTAAAATAATTGTCATACCTATTATAAAGTATTTCAACCTCTGTGTATGTACATGTACAGTGTACATTTTTCTTCAACAGGAAATCTGAATGCCATCTACATGTGTGTCATCTTTGCAAAATTATTGATCCCTCAAAAGATGACACTACCACACTCTTAGACAATTGACCACCGGGAAAGACCAATATCAAGAGCACAAATTAAAATAAAATCAGATAGATGACACCTTGAGGGCAACAGAGTTCCCTTTACTTTGCAAACAAATACAATGTATTATTTACTGTACTTCATGGGAACTGTGTGGCCCTTTCACATTTTTAGACTCCCACTATCAAAGCCCTTCACTTTCCAAACACAACTGCATGATAACAAATTTCCTATAATTAATATAGTTGAGATTTCCAAATTCTTAAGATTCGTCCAATGACAGCCTTTCAACACCTACTTCCCATCATGTTTTAGTTGCACAATGAAAATTGTTCAAAGCATCATGTAAAATGATCCGGTGCTTGCACAAAAATTACTGGAAACTAATACTCCATGGGATGATAAGCAATCCATAAACTTACCCTTCTTAAGATTAAAGGACTCGGATAACAACCTTTGGATGATGTGAACCACTCTTTGGGGAAAAACTAGGGTTACTTCAATGCCAAGAATTGACTGATGGGTCCACCTTTGCACATACACCAGTCCTGTGGCCTTGAAACTGAGATCAAGGTCACCAGAATGTAATAGAACCAAGATATGGCAACAAGGGTTACATGAGGTCAATTAGAGTTTCAGGTGGATGGTAAGCCTTGAGATACCATGTTCACAAACAAATGGTACATGAATGGAGCCACAGACAGATGGATGAAACCAGAGATGGACGGACAACCTGAAAACTTAACAGGTCCCCCTTTGGGTGGGTCCATAAAAAAAATGCAGAGTAAAATGTTTCATGTTACATCATACCTCTTTCACATCTGTCATAACTTGTATATTTTGTGCTGTTCGTGCTTGTTTTGGTGGAGACGGTCCCACTGCTGATGTTGAGAGTCTTTTCTGCACTCCAACTGGTCTGACCTGCCCAACATTTGTCTTCACAGGAACAGCTCTGCCAACAGCTGGCTTTCCAAGCCTGTAAGCCAATCGTTAAACACTGTCAGCAAGCCAAACATTGGCCATAAGTTATGGCACACTACCAGCAAGTGCTTCCTGTGAAAATACATAATGCCCAAAACTTGTGTTCCCGGCTTCAGTATTCTTAACCGGACTTTCAATTGAATACATAAGGATTTCCATCCAAAGTGAAAATTAGCTCTAAATAGGTGCAACAAGTTTGGGATAATAAAGTTCATAACATGCATTCCCTTTTGGCAATTTTTTACATTTTACTTTTATTTTTCTAAGAAAATGCTGCCAGATTAAATTGCGGGGTTGACTTGTACCTGCTGTGTACCGATGGTTTTTGTGCCTTCTGCTGTGGTTTGTGCTGAGCTGCCACAGGCGCAGGTCGTACTTGTGCAGGCTGTGGAGTAGGAGGGCCTGATTTGCGCTTTGTTGGTCTTGCTTGTCCTTTGACTAGAGTCTGTATAGGTTGGGGTGCCTCCTGTTAGCAACAATGAGAAATGTTTACTAACCTTGTGTTTATGATACAATTACACCAATCATTCTAGGAAATTTTAAGTGCAAGAAATATAAACCATGTAGACTTACATGTATACTTTCATATCTTGCATATTAGCAAACAAACAAAAGTAATCTAGAAAAATTAAACTCGTATTCCACAAGGTCACAGCTTGACTCAAAGTGGCAGCCATAGAGTAGCCAATTAAAGAAAGTAAGGTACAGCCAATGGGAAATCTATCACAGCCACAGATAATCATTGTTCTTGATTCTTTTTTGACAGTTCAGATGATAAACCATGCCATATAGCCATTTTGCATATATTTTGGTATTTTTATGGTTTTAACAATATATTTCCTGCAGCATTGTTTATGAAAATTACCCTTTGTCACCCCTCTGCATCTTTTAATCTGTGAGACACAAAACAATTTTGTGTTCACTAAATGCTACAAACCCCAAAATAGTAGTACATGTATTAATATGTAATGTGTTGCTTCAGAAACAACATATTATCAATATTGACAAAATATGTTGAAATATGGAAAGGCTACATTTTGAGAAAAAGCTGCGAAACATGAGGTATTCATACAAGCCAGGGTATTTATCAATCCGATAGTCTTTCCTCTGACATTACCTACACTGTAGGAGATAACCTTGATGTGTGTTGCTGTAAACTGTAGAATTCATGTCTTCTTTTAAGAGGGAAGCTTGTAATTTATTTCTGAAAATGCCCAAGTGCTCATTTAATTGGTAAATCATGATACTAATTCACGAGTAAAAGTGAGCTTCCTGCTACATACATGTAGCTGACTGGGAGCACACAGTAGAAGTCAAAGTTGTCAGTTGTGTGAATTAGTATTGAATTTACAGTTTCATCTTCCTTTTATATTATTTCAAAGGCACTATCACATGCACTGCAAGCCTTGGTACTTCATGTCGTTGATTTTGTTTGTTCTTTTCTTCAAACAAAAAGGGGAAGGGGTCCTATTCAAATTGTGAACTTGGAAGATCATTAATCTAGACCTTTGCCATTTATAAGTCACACTGGAGGATAAAACAAACCAGCATGCAGTGGAGAAAAAAATACCAACATGTAATCAACTTATTGCAGTAAATACTTGTATGACAAGCAATTTTACTTTTTCAGTTCTAAGGTGTCGACATTATTTTACCTGTCTTATTTGGGGTCGCACTAATGGAGAAGGACCTCTCTGCTGGTGTTGACCTTGAAACTGGGGTCTTTGGGGTTGGGGGTGCCGCTGCTGGTTAATGAACTGCTGCTGCTGGGGTCTAAGCTGATGCGGCTGTTGCTGTCTCAGCTGTTGGTGTGGTCCTGGATGTTGTGGACGTTGGAAGTTCTGTGAGAATAAAGGCTGTGGGGTTCTGTACCTCTCATTGGACCCAAAAGACTGATTCTGCATCTGTTGGTATGGCGGCTGGTTTTGTCCCTGTGGACGCATCCCTTGGGGTCCTGGGGGTCTGTGGGGGTGTCCTGGCTGGAACATCCCCTGGGGAGGGTGATGCTGTTGGTGGTGAGGTCCTGGTCCCGACACTGGAGGGTGCCCTGGCCTAGGAGGGGCTCCCAAGGGTCCTGCCCCCATGAGACTGTTTGGGGGATTGTGATGTTGTTGCTGGTTTGTATACATGGGTGGTCTCTGCTGATGCGGCAGACCTGGATGCTGGGAGAGCGGGGGCTGGTATGAAGGCTGTGACATGGGTACCTGGTGGCCAGGCTGGTACTGGCTTGGCGCTGGTCCCAGCTGTGAGAAGCTTGAACCTTGTGGCAGTACTGAGAAGATCAAGTACAAAACATTGCATTTCTTCATTCAGAACATTTTATTACTCTAATAGGTACTGCATGTACTGTTTTAACTGGGAATGGTGCAACGTCTTTATCTGACAATGTGTCTTGTGTTGCATATCATATATTTGTTCTGGGTGTCAGATTGACAAAGTCATCTGATGCAGCAAAGGACTTAACTAAAAAAAAAAAAAAATTAAGAGTGAAACCTGTATAATTTTTCCTATCCCTTTTCCAACATCAACCATCATCACATTGATATTAAAAGCCCAAATAAATGTACGACTGACCTGTTCTCCTCCTTGTGAGTTATATATAATTCACCATGTGGTGGCACTCTACTTCTATAGTGTGTATTTTACTGGCCATTCTGATTGGATCCTTAAATGTATTGCATACTGACATCAGTCTACTTTTGCTGTCATTATGCATGCTTGGTTCAGTCTTAATATATTTGTCTATCAGAAAACAAGACTATCGTGAATCCAAACATAGCAGGCTGTAATCTAACCACTACATGGTTTTGTTCTGTAAAATGTAACCCCTGCGATACAACACCTGAACAATAATTCGAAGATTTGGTGTCATACAGATTAGCATGGACCAAAGTATAACAGAAAAACTGAACCCAAACATGTCTGCATGAAAAATTTTCCCACAGGAAACCACCACCCAAAATGGTGCAGTGTTGTATGTTTGTCTGCCACTTGATCGATTCATAGCAGCTATTGGTCAACTGCATTCCTTGGTTAGAAGGCACGGAAAGCTGGCAACCCAGTCCCAATGGGGTTAAAAATAAAAAAGTAACCCTGCCCACATTACACAGCTCCTCATTTGCACACAATTTCTCTATCCATATTACTGTCTGTCCATCTTCCCTTTGAAAAGGAAACAAATGTACACGTAATAGGTTTAATTGCCCCCCACACCCCCTCCCACTTGAACAGTAAAGATCCTCACCTTGTTGGTGTTGTTGTGGTGGCCTCATCTGGGGCACGGGAGGGGCTGGCTGGGACAGAGGCACAGTAGCTTCATACGGACTGGAGGTTGGCTGGGAGGCATGTGGGCCTTGTGGCCAACCCTGGGATACTGGAGGTCTCTGAAGCACACACAGAGAACACTCAGTATTCAATCACATTAAATATTTTACTACCTTATTCCCTTGGCTATTGATACAATCAGAAGTACACATACATCATGAAGACAATTATTTTTACAAAGCTCTGCATAAAATTATTATTACAGTTAGTTTACCTTAAGAATGAAACCATTTACATTAACTGAATTTATTACTACTGATCTTGTTGAGCATTTACATAATATTGATAATCCTTTTTTTTTTCTGCACAATAAAATGAATCTCAACTTTTTGTTGTGAGGCTGATTCATTTCCCGGTCTATTATAGCTAAAAACAACTATACAACTGGTATAATCAGCTCATCATCACTACAGAATTCCATCCTAAACATGACAACCACATAGTACTTTACATTCAAACTAAGCAGGAGGTTTGACCAGTGTACATATGCATGTACACATGGATTGACCTGCCTCAACAATAGCTCTCCATATAAAATGTCAGACAAACCTGCATATTCTGAGGAGGGCCTGGCTGTCCTGGCCCAAAGTGTGACTGTGGTTGTCCCGGGGCAAACTGCTGTGGGGGCTGCCCTGAAACCATGTGTTGATGGGGCTGACCTGGCTGCGGATGCTGCTGAGACTGTGGTTGTTGCTGGGGCTGGCCCTGCCCTGGGACCTGCTGGTGGGGCATACCTGGGGAGGGGAATTGAGGGCCTCTGTCAACAGCCACCCGATCCTGGGCATCCCATGCCAACACTGCCTCAGGTCTTGGCTGAACTGGTCCACGGAAATGAGGGTTAATCAGAATTTTTCTTGGTTGGAGGGGGCGTGGTGGTTGTCCCGCTTGGTGCTCTGGTCTTGGGGGTTCTTGACGAGGACTTGGACCCAGGGGCCTTCCTCCCATCATGCTCTCTGGGTGCTGCCCTTGTGGGGGGTTAAATCTGGGTCCCTGCTGAAAAAGGGGTGGCCTCGGTCCAAACTGTGCACGCTGCTGAAACTGCATTGGATGCTGAGGACGTTGGCCACGTGGCCAGCGATTCCTTCCAAATCTGCCTCGCCCTTTTCTTTCATACTGGTTGGTCAGAAAATTGTCAATCTTGGCTTGATCCTCTTGACTAATTTCTAAAAACATGCACAGCAAAATTTTTTTCATCATTTCTACACTATCAACCCAGTCATCTGTCAGTTTCAAACTCTAGAAAATGAAGTCTCCTCATTTCAGCATTATAAGTTTTGTTGCCTTGTGCTCACAAAGCAAGATTTTACAGAGGGTCATGAATTGTAACACAGTGTACACTGAATGACATACATCTGGAAGATCCCACATCAAGATCCCACACCCTGAGAGATCTTACCGTTTTTGTGCGATTAATTTTGGTCTGATGTAAAGCCATACTTAAATACAAATATCCAGTCTTGTTGTTCAATGTGTCCTGGAACATGTTGCCCAAGACTCAGAAACTCCAGAATG
This sequence comes from Hermodice carunculata, assembly GCA_964020975.1. NCBI lineage: Eukaryota > Metazoa > Annelida > Polychaeta > Eunicida > Amphinomidae > Hermodice > Hermodice carunculata. The sequence continues at coordinate 39,800,035 of OZ026616.1, forward strand.
TCCAACAAATGCTGGAAATATTAAATTTTACAAAAGATGTGTGTTAAAATTGTATGGTGCACAACATGTTCGACACACATATACATTTTGAATTTGATGGGCAATGTTTTACCAGATACTGAATATTTTTCAGGCTGATGCAACTTACTTTCACACTGAGAACCAGTCCTTTTTAACAAGGCTTCACAACTACAGTGAACAGAATCTTACCTAGAGTGTCTGGAATATCTGTCCTTGATCGAGCAGTCTTTGGCACAGTAACCACTGTGGCTCGCTCAGACTTGAACCTTGATCGATGAGTGTCAGAATCGCTGTCACTGTCAGATTCTTCTTCCTCACTTTTCCCTTCCTGATCACCTTCCGTCTGTCCATAAGATTCATCGTGTGTGGCTTCCTCCTGCTCCTCTACGGCCTCTGCAGCTTCTTGGTATGATGTATCCCCGACTTCTTCTTGGGTTTCATAATCTTGTGTCTATTTGAAATAATGATGATGAAAATAAAATAAACATACATAGCTTATTATGTCTGTTTTTTTCATTTTATATATTTTCTTAGTTTACTTCATTTTTTTAGCTGATGTTGTTCCCCCCTCAAATTCACATCCAGAAATACCTTTGTGGTTCTACATACACACGATTTCAATGTACCTGTAACCCTGCTGACGTGTAGGTTTATCCAGATTTTTTATAGCTGTATTTGCCTCTAAAACACAAAAAACACACAGAGAGGAGATATATGCCTCGTAAAAATCTATTATGCTAATACTAAAAACACGGGACTTCTGTCTATTCCTTATTTGGAAGGGATTCTCCATAATTGGAAAGAAACCAGTCACTGGCCAAAGCCAAGGCCAGACCTACAGCTGCATTCATGCAATGATCACAATTTTGATCTTACCCTTGATTTCCAAATTAATGATATCCATATTGACAGGACCAACAAATTTGATTTTTGGGGAATTGGTAATTCATGAGAATGGTAACTGGGATGCTTCCATTGACAAAATTGCAACTAAGCTTTCTCGTACCCTTGTTACTTTGAAGAGGCTTTATAAATTTCTAACCATACACTTACATTTTACTAATACATGTATCTAGACCACTCTTTTTGTCTTATCTAAATTATGAGCAAATTTACAGGGCAAGGCAAAAAAAATGACACAAAACCCCTCCAACCTCTGCATAACAGTTTTGCCACCTACATTGTATGTGGATCATCAGAGGCTAAAGTAACTGTCTGTCCATGTTGACATAGTCAGGTGCAACATACAAGTAACTAGTGTCCAAGTGTATGTTTCACCTGCATGCACCTCCTATGTTTTTAATTAGGTAATGTTTTGATGTAGACAGGTACATGTACACTGGACCTATCATGATCACAGATCTTGGGTTATCTATCTGTTAATAATAAATGTGAAGTCAACAAATGTATGTCATGCATGTGTTTCAAGAACACATCCCTCACCTATCCACCAAACAGTTTGGAACTAAACAATCAGAATGACACATACAACACCAGAAATGCTGGACACCATCTTGTTTTATACATTTAAACTTAAAAAATATGTTGTTTTTGTGATGTTTGTACTGATATGTGTGTAGCAAGAGAGATTCTGCCACTGAAAAAAGTGTTTTTACTAAGGCTGCAACCAAATGAAAGAAAAAACAAAAACAAAAAGAACCCAAAGCAACCCCCCCCCCACCAACATCAAGTATTACATAGCAATACGTAGTCCCCCACCACAGAATGGATAGCAAGGTTAACTGTACTAGTATGACATTTATTTATGTGTGGTAACTATTGAAAAAAATCACCAAAACTAAGTGAAATGGGATAGGATGATGTATCTGAGCGAGACCTAGCTTGAGATAGTATCTGAAAATATAGCCTGGACAAATCTTTAGGGGTGGGGGGTGGGGTCAAAGGTCAAGGTGATCCAATTTTGGTGTTCGACACACCTCCACCCCATAAGTATTCACCCACAAAATTTGGTAACTGTAGGTGTGATGGTATACAAAATATGGCCCAGACAAGGTAAAACTTTAAAGGGGTGAAAGCTCAAGGTCACAGTGACCCGATTTTGGTGTGTGACACACTCCTATCCTATGAAGTGTCCACACACCAAATTTGGCAGCTATAGGTATTATGGTAGAAGAAATATAGCCTGCACAAGCTACAATTTGACTGTACAAAGAAACAACTTTCCTTTGTAGACACACAGACAGATTTGCTTTAAAGCAAATTTTTCTTCTTTTCTTGTTATATATTATTTTCATTTTAGTCTCTGATAAATATTTATAGGGGTCAAAGGTCAAGGTCACAGTGACCCAATTTTGGTGTGGGACACACCCCTATCCTATGATGTCCAAACACCAAATTTGGTAGCAATAGGTATCATAGTAAGAAAATTTAGCCTGGACAAGACAAATTTTTACGGGGGTCAAAGTTACAGTGACCCAATTTTGGTGTGCGACACACCCCTATCCTATGAAGTGTCTACACACGAAGTTTGGTAGCTGTAGGATTTGTGGTATACAAAATTTGGCCCAGACAAGCTAAAACTGTAAAGCAGGGTCACAGGTAGAGGTCAAAGGTCGCAGTGACCCAGTTTTGGTGCTCGGCACACCCTTATCCTATGAAGTGTCCACACACCAAATTTGGTAGCTGTCGGTGTTATGGTATAGGAAATGTAGCCTGGACAAGCTAAATCTTTATGGGGGTCAAAGGTCAAGGTCACAATGACCCAATTCTGGTGCACGACACACCCCTACCCCATGAAACATCCACCCACCAAATCTGGTAGGTGTTACGGTATAAAAAATATGGCCCAGTCAAGCTTTGTCGGAAGGATGGACGAAATCACATGGTGCAAACCTATAGTCCCGATAGGGGGGACTTAAAAAAAAAAACAGTCTTGACTTGACATTCCTTTGAGTTAACAGCTTTCTATGCACAGGTTGCACACATAGGAAAGCTGTTGACTCAGTGTAACTATTGTCAGGTGAGGATTTGATGGCAGTGGTCTTGCCTGAGAGCTATCATTGTATACATGTACATGTACTGTGTATTCCTGTTTTCTCATATGACATGAAAGCATACTCTCATGTTTTCTGGCCTTGCTACCCTTTTTGAACTCCTAGGAAAGGGTTTCATACCAGCCTCTAATGAAATGTGTTTGGCATTTAAAAATGTGAATAATATTCACTGACTTAGGATTGTGCAAAGAAATGCTCTAAATTAAGCAAGTACCTGTTGTTGGTAGCTATCTTCCAAATCGTCTCCTTCATCAAACTCTGTGTCATCCACATCGGCTATGTCCAAAACAGCTCTTATTGAACAAAAAAACAAAAAGAAATAGATTAAAAATTAACACAATAAAATACATCAAGAGATAAACAAAAGGAAATATTACTGTATTTGTACACTAACATGCTTCCTCAATGTTGACATTTCTCAGTCTGTGGATTTGTCAGTGTCCACGCCATTTTATATGTTGAACCTCTGCATGCCATAAAGTTAAACTGTATGATATTCAATTCACACTAATACATTTTTTATAATACAGGGGAACCTGTCTTGATAGATGACTCTAATTAAAGAGCACGTCTTCACACACCACCTCTTAGTGACATTTTACTTGGTTTTATCCCTCCTTTGAAAGGCCACTTGTCTTGAGAGCACATGAGAGGTATGGATGAAAAATTCCCTGGACGGAAGTCTGCTGGATTTGTTACTCCTAAAGGCAAAATCACGCATCAGGACTTGCCAATCACACCTGCAATGTTTTTCCCGAACACTCTCACCTTGAAGATGATACATAGAGAATCTTAAATGGCTGAGAATGAGTTACTATATTTCTTTCACAAGGGATCATAGTTGGTGGGGTCACTCAGGATTTTCCCCACCAATCCTTGCGACAGAAATATAGTAACTCACCCTCCAGCCATGTAATATTTGTTTATTTTATTGTTGAATTGGGTATTTTTCACCAAAAATATGCCCTAGGCCTACTTTCAATGCAGACTGGTGTGCCGTATAAGAAAAATCCCTTGAGCATATTTGACTTTATCTGTGTGTTAATGCACTGCACCACTGATGCAGGCAGTTCACCATTTTAGTTGTAACAATGTTTGGGTCATGTCATATACAGTGAGTTGCTACTTTTGAATTTTACTGTATTATAATTCACCCTCACACACAGAACGTATGTATCTTACTGCTGATTGCAAATAACTTGTAAGCTATGCAAGATAATAGTTTGAGGCAAAGTATATCCATCTTGTTGCTGAACACCCTGTCCCTACATAGTAGGAGAGAAAAAGCTGTCATCAATGCAGTGAACAGCAGAGCACGACTTGTAAGCCTATAAAATAATTGTATACATGTATGGTAATTTGTGTGCACACTGCCTCAAGTGAAATGTGTTAATGATACAATTAACTGTAAACAACTGGTTAAACGGCCATGCCTACCACTGTTCAAGACTTTCAATATCAGGCAACCTGTGTATAACAAGGTCCGGCACAGGCTGTTTGGATCCTTTGAAAGCCAGCTGCATGATGCTCAACCCAGTGGCACAGCTTGGCATTGTATGGCATAATACTAAATACTTGCTTTCTAGTCTGAACACTGCAAGCATATGTGTATAACTGAAAGCAAACAACTTGCCGAATGCCCGATTCAGGTACAAACTTTCATATTTGAGCAGTCTCAGTACAGCAAATTTTGACAGGTCTGGACAGCATCAGATAGCAATGTAGTCTGTTTGATAACTTTTCACTGTACAGTAGTTCTCCTTTGAGAAACCACCCCTAGTGCCACCCAAAAGGTGGTCACATAAAGCAGGTGGTCCCTCAAAGGAGGTATAAATAACATGAAAAGTACTACAGAAAGACCTGACAACTGTGGTCTCTCAAAGGAGGAGGTCTCCCAAAGAGTGGTCTTTCAAATGAGGGACTACTGTTATCCTTAGACTTCAAGCCTGTGCAAACTGTGTATAGTGAAATATAATATGAAGAAAAAAGCTATACAGAGCTCCCAAGATCTGGTGCCCTCCACTCACACTTCCTGCTCCTCATACATTTCTGCATCTCCTTCCTGGGTCTCTTCCTCCTGTTCCTCTGTGCCATCCTCCTCATACTCCACCTCTTCCTGCACGTCCTCTTCTTGAGCCAGCTCCTCTCCAGTCTGATCTTCTACAACATCTTCTGCATCATCGTTGGCAGGCATCTCATCTTCACTTAAACCCAACAGGGCATCCTCGTCCAGTTCTTCATCCTATATTTTAATATTTTTTTTCTGAGCTTATGTGTACAATGAATACATGTGTGTTGCTTCGGGTCTCTGTTAGGTCACACTAACGTAGAAATCTGACAAAGGGTCAATGGACCTAATGCTCTGGTGAAATATAATCCACCAAAAATGTACTTCCTAAAATGTATTCCCTCCATAACCCCCAGAAGTTACTTACGGGCACCCATCTGATTCAATATCAAACTCTCACATGAGAATACATTTGTTTTTGACATATTAGGCATCATTCCTCTTATTCTTTATCAAAATACTGAATTTAGTAGATATATGGAATTTTGTATCTTTCAAGACATTTTAATTCGTCATTTCCATCAAATTATTGGTGATGCCACCAGTACCATACGCAATCCAGATTTTGACCTCTTCTACAATGTCACTAAATTTCATGAAGATCCATAAAACAAGAGGCCCATGGGCCTAATGCTCTGCTGGCACCATGGCTACATTGCACCCATTCATTTCAAAGCTACAAGTCCTCAAGTGACTTCTGAACATATAAAGCTCATGTACATTTAGAAGATTTAGACAGAAGATCACGGTCACCCAGATTATGTAATACAAGAGGCCTATATGTATATGCCTGGTGTTGTGCTGAGATCGCCATTGATGTCCAAGCTATGGCAGCCATTGCAAAATCAGATCTTTCAACTTTACAGGCATGACGACCTCAACAAAATAGGTCAAGGTCATTGATATTATATAATATTCTACCTTTGGCCATGGTTTATATATCCTATAAATTTGGCAAGTCTAATTCAATTACTTTTCCAAATATGGAATTTTACATCTCAAAACACATTTTGGCTCATAATTTCTGTTAAATTACAGGTGACACCAGTAGTATCATTAGGAACTTAGATTTTGACCTCCTCCACAATCCCACTAAATTTGGTGAAGATCTGCCAAAAATTAATATGCCAGAGTATTCTCAAGGTTTTTACATTTTGACTCCTATATTGAATAATAATGTGGGTGGCACCACCAATATTAAATGGGGCCTAGATTTTCATACCCCCTTTAAGTCCTGAAAGTTGTTTTGGGCTAACTTGAAAACTGTGGACAGTATCGCTAACAAGCAAAAGTTTAGGGACGGACAGACAGACGTGGGGTCACATTAGCTCTGCAACTTTTGGTCAGCAGAGCTAAAAATTAAGGATGCGGGACTGGTCACAAGATTTCCACATTGACCAATATACATTGTATTACATAATACTGCAGGTGGCACCACCAATATCAAATTTGACTTAGATTTTGATACACTTGATTAGTCCTGAAAGTTACATGGGACTATCTGAAAAACTGGACTCTATTGCACTCACAAGCAAACAGTTTACAGCCTGACAGACACATGGCCATCATGAGTGATCACATAAGCACTACAACCTTTGGTCAGCAGAGCTAAAAAACCCCTACTGTACTGCATAGTGGCAGCACCTGCTTGCTGTATTACATAACGTTTTCAACCAATGAATGAAGCATGTTTTTTTGTCCACCAGATGCCTCTACCTACAATGAGTGGATATATCAGGTGAGGGAAAAGTTACATCTACCCACAGCATGCTTCATTTGAGATTTAAGGTGCAGTTATGTTAGGCATATTAAACAACAAATCGCAAGACAAAAGCAAGTATACTGTCTCTTACATAAGCCTTACTGTTCACGATGTAATTCTCTCTACTTTTTTTTATTCTGTTGAGGGAACATTTTGTAATAAATTCAATATTATGAATGTCAAGAACATGCATATGTATATTTTCATATTATATTTGTTCTTCAGTTAAAACAAAATCAGCATTAAATAGCATTTGTTGTGTGGTTCTCATCCTACCCTTTCATTTGGGAACGCATTGATGCCTGGGACATCTTCATCCAGTAGATCGTCATCACTGAAAATGACAAAGGGAAGACGAATCCTGCGATAAACATACTTATTACAAAATACACACACATACATGGCTCATCATATGAAGCTGCACCTGTCAAATCTTCCCACATGAAACCCTACCAGCCAACTGCGCACTGAAGTGTGAGGACACAGTATCATCAATGACTTGATTCAGTGTAGACCTAAGCAGAATCCATGAATAACTGTAAAGGACCTCCTACTTAGCCGCTCAAAATTTACACCATTACTTAGCTTTAATATAATGGGCTAATGATGATCTACCAGTGGCCCTGCTAGGAATGCCACTCACTTTTCAATATAAATTTGAATACATGTTAAACAAAGTCAGCTCTAGATTAAGCAATTGTATCATCAAGGTGCAAAACCATGTTCACAAATAATACCAATCAACATAACCAGAGCACCCACCCAGCAGATATTAATGTTAAGGAATTGGGCCATGTTAAGATAGTAAACATGAAAATATGAGTAGGGTTGGGTATCATTGTTAATTTCTGTATCATGATACTTTTCGGTACAGAGCCATGTATCATGAAGCGTATAATGGTACATTGTATATCATGAGAGTGTATGAAGTGATCACACTCGTCGAAATTACATGCAACAGTTAGTATCACAGCCTCTGTGCTGGTGCTTTGATAAAATCATTTTTGTGTCCACACACACCAGCAATGAATTGATGATGTAGGCTGTGAAATTTGTTTCATTGACTGTGCATCTCTATACTGGGATGATTATCTGAAATTTATTCATATAAAATTCATAAATTATGGTAAAATTGAAGTTTTTTATTGTGTCATGAAAATTTGATACACAAGGAAAGTATCAGGATGCGTTTAAGTACAGGGTTACTATTGCAATATTGGGATAACTCATCCCAACCCTAAATACGAGTACCAAAGTAACCATGGTAACACACAAGAGCATGATTATGATGGTGGTCTATCGCAATAGCATTAATGCACTTACCTGTCCCAAGATGCCTCAGTTGGCCGTTTGTGTGACATTTTGGCTTTCAGGGTCACAGTTTCTTCTTCCAAAGATTATCAAACAAGAGAAACTGAACTCCTGCAAATTAAAATAATTTTCCCGCTTAATTAAGTTCACTAAGCATGCTGACAGCAAGCCTCTTGAAAAGAAATTGACATGCAAACAAGAGATTAAATTTATTACAGTTGGAATCCCTATAAACATGCTATAAAATTGGCTTGGCAAATTGTAATCATGAATACATGTAGACAGAGGTGAAATTAAGTCAGCGATTAAAAACTTTCTCCTTCCAGAAGTCAAAGCTGACATGGTCACATTTAAACTATGGGGCCTTTTAAATCAATGGAAGTCATGAGAGGTATCTTCATGGTGTTCATAATGTATCCTTATACAGCAGCTGTACAGAATTACAAATGCTGTGCAGTGTTCCCTGTCTTGAGAAGTCACTCCAATGAGAGGCCACCTGGCTCTAAAGGCCACTTTTCGAAGGAAGGTCCCTACTACTATCTTTTCCACGTTGTTATACCTTTAATGAGAGGCCACTTTTGGGCCTGCCTTTGGGGTGGCCTCTCAAAACAGGGACTACTGTACATGCATCTCTCTCTTTCCTGCAGTACAGTAATATGGCACCCTGGCTGGTCAACCATTTGGCCAGCTTGGTAGATTTCAAGTACATTCTAACCCTTCCTTGACTGCTGATTGGTAATTATGTAGAAGTTCAAAATTCATATGTGCAACACACCCAGACATCTGGACATGGGGAAATAACACTGCTGTTAAAGACTACTGTTGTCGCTTGGTTACTTCAGGGGGCGCCACGCCCTGCCCTTTTTTCCAGCACCCTGCCCCTTTTACTCCTGCCCTGTCTCGCTCAAACATAACCCTGTCCCTTTAACTTCCCACCCCACCCTTTTATTGCATCTCGCCAATACAAAGTCCTCATCAGAGAGCAGGTTGCAAATTTGCATGGAACAATTCAGAGAAAACAACATACTTTGAAATCTGATGATACAGTGATTCCACATCCCTGATTTAATAGGCTAAGTGATGGGATCAAAGGTGAAGGTCACAGTGACCTCATTTCAGTATGAGACACTCTTATCATAAGAAGTATCCATACACTAAATTTGATACAGGTTTCAAAGTATAAGAGTATAGGAATATGGGCCACATGAGCAATGTCCATGACAGAGGCAAAGGTCAAGGTTACAGTGGCCTAATTTTGGAATGTGACACATCATATCTCCAGAAGTATCTACACACCAAGTTGGGTATTTCTAAGTATCATGGTATAGGAGATAAGACCCACACAAGAATTTTCTATGACAAGATCAAAGGTCAGTCACAATTACCTGCTTTGAAGCACAACACACCTGTATCTAGGGTTGACGATTTTCTGGTTTTTGTTCAAGGGTTTTCGTTTTTTGAATCTTTGTCTTTCGGATATTTACTGGATTTTTGTCAGCAGCCTTTTACATATTTTTCAGATATTTTTACCTGTCCTGGAAAACATGCAGTTCACTGCCACACCATGTAAAATTGATAATTTCCACACCACAGAACCTTACTTCAGGCTTCGATTTATGCTCAGAAAACCCTTGTATGAAGCAGGAATAACATAGAAGCAACCAGTCATTTATTCCAGGACCTTTTTTCTGAATGAATTAAAGAAGAGTGCTTAACCAAGGGGACAGTGGAATAATACAGACAATGTGATATCAATATCAAATCTTGCACATTTTATGGCCACCATGATGCTCTTTCCCATGGAAACAGAAATTCCTGTGAGAATCTTGGATCACAAGATTACATGTAATAGTGGCAGCAACCTTGATAAACCTTATAATGCTTGCAAATAAGCCAACGGTGCTAGTTTTAGGCATGAATTTTACCATCATAATGAAAGAATGTACTGGATTTCTATGTTACTTGTTCAGGACTTCATTTGACTTTACTTCATTTACTTTGGAAATTTGACCACATTCCATTAAATTCCACCGAAAAATAACTTTCCTCGTTTTTTTGTTGGTTTTTTTTTTTTTTGTGATTTATTCCACTAATCTGTAGGTTTCTCTGCGAAAACTGGAAAATCATCAGCTTTATGTATTCTATGAAGTGTTCATGCACCACATTTAGTATGTGTTACAGTGGAGGAAATATGGCTGGGACAAGCTTTGCTGGACTGTCAGACAGAAGGACAAGGTTTTACCTATTGCCCCTGGCTGGGGACCAGTGATGAGTTGTGCAGTGTTTAGAATGGCTCAGGATTTTCTTTTTTTTTATTTTTTTATTTTGTTTCCTTCAAATTTTTTGTTTTGTTTTTGCCAATTCCTCATTCAGATTTTACTGTTTATAATTTCAAGCTACCTAAGTTCCATTTTTTTCTGGAGGTCTCCACCCACCCCACCCCCACTGGGCCATTTTCCCTTAAAATTACCTTCTTTTAAGAACTTGTGGAATCTCAAAATTGGGAGAGTTGACAGGTATGGATTGTAAACAAATTTATGCTGACTGCAGAAATGACAAATCCTGCTTGTATTTTCTTCTTTTTTAATACTTTACACCTTAGATAGTGGTTATAAATTTCAAAAATTGATGCATCAAGCTAACATGGCTAATCTATGCCATAAAAATACTAAATGAGCCCCCAAAACACTCCTTTGTATTTCCCACTACCTTTAGATTCAGTGACCAGAGTCTATTTTCTGAAGCATTGGTTACCCACGTTTGGGAAGCCAAATATATGTCCTGTCAGCATGGTCAGTACGTTACTTTTTTTTCAAAACCTTTTGGCACCTTCTGACTATTTAAAGTACTCATGAACACAGCTAATTTGAATTTTTCTTCTGGTCCCTCAAGAGCCTGGATATTCATAGATGATCACATGGTTGTAGCTGTAACAGTCCTTGAGCACCCATATCTTCACAAGACCGAGGGTCAAATGACCATTTATGGGGGCGAGGGGCTGATACAGATGGAACCATGTGATAACCTTTACATTTCCATTGGGTGTAAAAAATAAAATTAACATACAACACATTTAGATATTTATAAGGCAAACAAAACAATGGGGCCTACTTTTCGGGGGGGTGGGGGGGGGGTGTACATGTAGTATTCTGTCCCCTTTGCTGGCAACCGTTTTCAGGGTGATATTTGTTACAATTAGGGAACTTTCTTACATCTCTGATTAGTTATTAGGGCCAGCCTTAAAAATATTTCTGTTTCGTATAACGCGCCCGGTGTGCGCAAAACGTTGCGGTTGGAATATTTTTTTCAACAGTGCAAAAAATTTTTTTTTCAGGCTTGATTTAACGCTACTCGCACGCCCCGTGTGGCAGTTCTGTAAATGCATATCGTTTGCGTACCTACCATGAATGCTATCGGTACATCGTAATAAATTTGTGTATACAGTATTGGCAAATATTTCAAATCAGAAATCGAGTGTGCGCAATGTCGACATCTTTCTTGCGACTGTACACAAACAGCTGCTTTGGCCATGTGGTCTGACGCACAACACATCACCCGATTGGTCCATGGAGTCACATGCAAAAATGAGCCAATCACGGCTCGTGTTACAGTGTTTTCATTATGACTTCCGCCCTGTGAACGTGTGAATCTGCAGTAATTTATGGAGGGAACAGACAAACGGGAAGCTTTGTTTATATTGCAGCATGCGAAAATAAAGATTCCAGTGTTAATTGCAACCGTTATATGGAGTCAAAGGCAAATGCGCAAAGGTAGGGGATAGCAGGAATAGCAAAATGTGTCCCAAATCAGTCCGTGAGACTGGGTCAGCTCACCGCAGATCCACCCTACGCTGTCACTTGCGTGTGACTAGAAGGCACCTATTTTTTCCAACACTGTTAGAACCCACCGATAAATGGCATTTGATGTTAATTTGCACATGAATTCGCCATGCAAATTTTATTGTATTTTGACGCTGCTTTGACATCGTTGGGGCAGATCACACTGACGGTGTCGGTGAGTAGTGTGACCCCGCTCAGCAAACCAATAATTACTGCCGGTACCTTTGTTATCGTAACGTAATCGTAGTGTACGACAGTGAAAATGTCTGCTTGTGTTTAAATAAAGTTCTGATGAATACAACTGCGGACCAAGTAATTGTTTAAACTTGGAATGTTTATCAATTAGCGATTATTATCACGTGCTGCGAAAGCTCTGATTTTTTAAGTGATTAGAGACCCTCCCCCCCCCCCCCCCCCCCCCCCCGTAGCCAGCCTTGCAAACAACTGCAACTTGCAACTGTGTCATGAAAATTTGAGGAATAGAGTTCCCAGGGAAAAAAAGTTGGTTGCCCGACCGGACAAGTACCTATTAATTTTAACTTGCCCGAGATTAAATCTGACTCGACCATGGAGCAATAAAACTCTTAATCCACGTTCCTGCACATACACACAAAAGAGGTGTGTTCATGACTTGTAATATTTACTCTGAACCCTCATCATACACCCCTCCCCTCCCCTGCTGTTGTCAAGTGAAAATTTAAACTACACATTTGTATTTGATATCTTACTCCTTCTCTTCTATGATATTTTTAAAAAAGGGCAACTTTATAATTACGCTAATCCTTTGTTTCTTGAAGCCCTGTACATGTACATGTTTAAAATAGCAAAAGACCCACCCCAATTCAAGCCAAGCCGAGGTGTATTTAGAGTAGGGCTACTCTGTCTCAGCACCAGCAAACCAGCCTGAAGCATATATTGTCCCGCTACAACCTCATCTATGGCAGTCTCTTGCTTTAATACAGATTTAATGAAAAATTTTCAACCTGGAATCTTGTATATCTTGTATCAAAACTAAGTCCATCAGCCCCCGTACTGGCATGATGCCTATATTGCAGTAATATGTTGTAGGTATGTGTAGTTTAAAAAAAAAAAATAATAAAAAGAAAAAAAAAAATCCTCCCTGCCTCATCAAATTTTTCAAGGCCCTGTTATACAAAACAGAAATATTTTTAAGGCTGGCCTAAGGAGAAATGTTGCTAACAACCATTTTCAGTGTGAGTTCTTGTCTGTGAGGGGATTACAGGAAAAATGCACATGTGCTTGATAACAAGCCTCATTTTGACCCCATTCATCCGAAAATTATATATCACACCCATTGCTCTCAAATCAACACATGAATGACAATCAGGGCTGTATTTAGAACCAGATGGTTGTATATATACACACAAAATATATGATTCTGATTACTTACAAAACTAAACACCCAACCCTATGACTAGTGAAAAAGAGAGTTCAGTTGTGACAGCTTTCAATGTATCAGGAAAGACCTAATGTACAAACCTGCCCACTTTTGATAAAAATATGGTGGTGAAAAGTTGGGAACTTTCAGAAGTCTTTTTTTTTTCTGGCATGCTTTACAAGAAATTAATAGACTGCTGCATGTGTTGTCACCGAGCTTGGTATGATTTTTTTTTTAATTGATTCAGCACCAAAAATAAAATATACATATAATATACAAAAAGGTAAAAAACAGTAATGCAAAATGTTGGATTGGTGCTAGGATTGCCCATGACAGTCATAAGACTTATTTTCAGAGCCCAGACTTCTTATTGTATTTGTGTCTCATTGTTCAGAACCACTTCCTAGTAGTCATTACCCTATTCGCAGTCTGAATTGTTTAC
>OZ026616.1:39814090-40101090 GCA_964020975.1 Hermodice carunculata
TCTCCATAAGCTAACCTGTCCCTGTCTAACCTATATACATGTGGAAGTACTATTGTCCATATTGCACACTTTCCTCTGTAAAATTTTGACACAGGCTGTATTAGCCCAAATATATTAAGAGGTCTTCAGCGGGTAACTACTCAGAACATGTTTTGGAGCCTATTACCCATACACGTCTTTCTGAGTAGCAGCTCTTTGTTTAGGCCAAAAATTCAGCAAAGACAACCCACACAATAATGAATAAACATGAACGTGGAAAGTGATGAATTAGCTAAGTAAGTGAAGTTTTGCTTATAAATGCAGAGCTTCATTATGAAAAAATACCTGTCAAACAAACAAAAAAAAAATGCCTGAAAAAGTTACAAATAATGTAGAAATATCACATCTTAAAAACACATAAAGGTAGAGAAAGAACATGACCCTGAAACGAAGTACACATGGTAGCTGAATAACCAGGATTTAAATAAATTAAATATGTAAAAAACATACATGTGCATTCAGTTTACACAGGTTTGTATCCTTAAAAATAACGAATATGGAAAAACTAATAGATGAATATCACGAACATAATTTAAAAAAAAAAAAGAAACTTCAGAGCTAACATGGACTGCACAGCCCCTCCACGCTTACATAGATGACAAGAGTAGTGAAATGTGGTATATATGCTTGTGTGAATATTATACTACATGTACTTCATAACAATAGACTGATTAGTTACTCAGACATCACTTCATTTAACAAGCCAGTAAGTTTGGTTTAAACTCTAAGGTGCCAGTCAGTTGTTCACACCTTTTAATTGGCTGAGCACTGCAAGTGCTAGCCTAGGATGGTCAGTCTATCTATCTGTATATACATGTGCATTCAGCTGAAATGCTGGCATAACACTCAACAGTTGAACACTGACAACAACCAATCAGTTGCATCACTCATCAAGTCTTGATTCAAGACATTCTTGGGAGGCTGCAATTTTGTTCTCACTTTTGGTGCGCACGTCAAGAACATGGGCATAACTGTATACAGCTGAATTACTTAGCTTACACCTTCTGAACACAAAGCCTTCCAGTTTCAACTGTACGTTTTCTAAAGTGTTCTCTCAACACAAATGTTGAAGAACTGATTATCAAGCAACAAATATCACACCAACCTTTCAATGCCCGCCATGTTTCTTTTGTACCCGCACATGTGAACCAGTACCTATTATTTCAGTCTAGTCAAGCCAAAGGTATACTTTACAAAGTAAACTGATAAGACCCTAACATTTAATTGCTGTCTTAAATTATTTAATCATCTGTATGGTTAATGATTAATCTGATGCTACCTATAAGCAATTCCAATTAATATATATTATAGGCAAATTGTGTGATACAATTTTATGATGTGCGGGATTAGCATATCTTGGATCATGGCGGACGAGGTAAACAAATTTGCCGCTATACTTGTTTATTTTTCATTTCCACAATGACAAGAACCGTGCTATCACTCATTGCTTTGCGGCAAAAGAGAGAGCTTCGATGTGCGCAATCATAAGATGAAAAAATAAGAGTAGAAAAATCACGATGCCTTTTTACAACCCTTTTCAGCACGAATGACAGCGTTGGTCTGTCTGCTGGCACATTGCACTGGGACTTGTCCAACGAAACTGAACAACTGTGGCTTCAGCTGGCGTTGCCATTGGCCGCTGGGGTCACTTTATGACTGGGTGTCTAACTTTTCAGTACGTTGCCATGTAATTAATGATTTCCAAAACAAATTTTACCATGCTATGATTTCAGAATTCAACAAATTAAGAAACGTAGGCCTAAATTAAGTTGATACTGAAAAACATTTATTTTATTATTATTATTTATTTTTGTTTTACCTTTGAGAATCAGGTAGGTGCCTTTTGATTAAATCTGTTTGTCTGTCCATGGAGCAATAAACTAGAGTCTACTTTATTGCTCCATGGTCTCTTTCTCTCTCTCTGAGGGCTTAGACTTAGACTCAGAGACAGAGGAACTTTGGCGCTGAGGTGAAGAAAAGCATGTGGCATAGATTTTAGGTTTGACATTGGGTTGACCAGGAGGGAAGAAAGGAGTCACAACTGTACATGACTTTCTAGTAGGGTGCTGGGCCTGCGAGAAAAGGAATGGAATATTAGAACTTAGAACTAGAATAGAACAGAGTTAACTTAATAGAGTAACAGGTTTTGGGGAAGGAAAGTGAAATCAGGGTTCCCATAAGTAACTGTGTGCACAGGACATGGGAATGCCTGAGCCCTAGAGGCAGGGATATGGTTAGCCCCATTTCTGAGGCATTGACGGTGTTGTTTTGATACGGGCACCATCTCCGCCTCATAAAAGGTTGTGTGTTTCATGCAGACCTTTCAATAAATACCTCAATTGCATGATATACATAAATGTTCCTGTCCAGTCTCTCGTATATATATATATATATGGGTTCATTGAAAGTCTGTGTTATTCATGTTGCATTTTGGTAAAGTTTCATGACATAGGGAATAAGATATTGACTTCTTTTTCTGCGCTGCTGATAGAATCCCGCCCCAAAATCATGACCACTGCCATTGCTGTGCGAGAATAAAGCTTGCGTGTGCGATATTGAATGGTTTTGCGCATGCGTGACACAATTGCATGTCCTTACCCACAGGAAAATTCAGCAATGTGTAACGAGAACACATGGAAATGTTTATTTGGGTCACTAGTGCATAGTAGGTTTGGGAGGTAATGTTGTCTATATGGGATGTCCAAGAGAGCTCTGAGGTTATTGTGCTTCCTAAGTATTGTGCACTGTCTATTGTTTGAAGTGTGAGGCCATTTAGGGATTAGTCAGTGTGCGAGGGACATCTAGAATGGGTAGGTCAGAGGTAGCTGTTTGAAATTCCATCAACCATAAGGTTTCCTATGTGGCTAGATGGTCAAGATCTTGTTGGACAAGAAAATGTTTTAGTACCTGATTTTACTTCTTCTGCCTCCACATCTTCCTCCCAAGCTGTATTTGGTGTCCTTTGAACAGAGTATACTGCAAATAATGTTAAAACTATGCAGCTGACTAGGAAGCAGCATGATAAGATTGTGTGTGGGATTCTCCATCTGATGCTACCTCCATTGTAACACTAGTAATATTAATACCCTAATATATAAATGTTACAGAATTTACATGTGTGATTGCAAGATATTTTTTCTTTTTCTTTTGTTCTTTCAGTAGAAATACACAGACGTCAGCCAGCCACCAGTGCAATATGCACTGCAATATGCTATTGAGGCTTTGAGGAAAATCTGGTGTGAATAGTATGTAATTCCCCATAAATTACACCCTTCTCATCATAAGAAAAGAAGTCACTGTAACTTACAACTTTGAAAAAAAACATTGGATTTAATCCCTGACTGGAAGTAACACACTTACACAAAATATTGCTGTCAATAATCACTGAACCTGCATTGAAAATAAGCCTTTTTTCTGTGGATTTCCTGGACATATCAAGCATCATGGAGCCTACTCAACATGTTCAAGATGACAAGTCAGACACCAGTCCGGTAAGTTTAGATGGAAGAAAAGACATTCACAACCTTTTATTAAGGGTGATGCTGAGGTATCAACATTTACTGATAAGCTCAAGTAAAAATAAAAAGTCATTGTGATTTTGATGTTTGATATTGTGAAGGTAATTTGTCAAAGCAGAGAATCTTTTCATTGCTCCATTCCAAATTTCAGTCTTCAAGTTGTCGGACATGAAAACATACATGGTAATTACACATAGTTAGGACATCTACCTGTGAGAAAATAATAGCTTTCAAGCAAGAAGTGTTGCCATTTTGGCATATAGTTATGGTCAGGTGGACACCAGAATTTTAAGATGAACATGCAAATATTGGAGAAAACACAGACTGATCACAAAATGGCCAGTTAAAACCATGTGCAGATGATAACTTTATGATACTCGGTGCACTGATACTTAATTTTAATTTCCGTTACTTAGTTTTGTTTGGAAAATTAATCCAGTTTTATGTTCATCATGTGCCTGACATAACTATATTTCACCTACAAAGTTTCCATAATTCACTGCATGCCACATTGTCTAAGTTTTATTCTGTAAATTATCCACACTGAAAATTCCTTTGCAATTTTGTGAGCACATGTAGGCCTATATGGCTGTTATGTCAACAACAAAAAATCTGATATGAACTTGAATTCACACAAGTCTTGGTGGATGGAAAACTTCAGCTGTGTCCTAACTTTATAATAATGTCTTTTGAATCAATTTGAATTTGCTTCAGAGCAGTTGTCCCGAGAAGACTAATTATATTTGGAACAGTGCTTTACAAGTGTAATCTTTACCCTTTATTTGAAAGGCATTTTTGTTGTTTTGGACATAACTTTTCATTAGAAAGTTATTTCCAAAACAATGAAAAGCCCCATATAACTTTCAGGACTTGTCAAGTGTATGAAAAGCTAGGACTGCATGTATGTGCAGGCTCATAGACCTATGGAGTGAGGAATGTCTGTAAAGTGTCTAAACCATGAGGATATAATATTTAAAAAATACCGTCAATGAATCGCCATCATGCCTTTGGCTTTAATGGTGCAGACTTTAGAATATGTTGTTCTAGCTCATGCATAAACAAATTTGCATAATTTGGAGCCATTTTAGTTCCCATAACGGTTCCTGAGGTTTGGAGGTAATAATCTTTGTTGAATCTAAAAGCATTGCTGGTAAGCACCGTGTGATTCAATTTTAAAAGGAACCACATGTGTTGTGTTTGGTTTCTTCATTGACTCAGAACCTTTTTTGCCACTAAAATCCCTTCCCTTTGGGGTATATTGGTATACAGTGAAGTTACATCCATTGTGGCAAAAAAAATTGGGGTTTTGAAAAAGGTACTGAGGATAGTTTGTTGAGAAAATCTGTGGTGTGTTTAATGTATGACAGCATTTTGGACATTCTACATATGCCGATAACTTGTCCATCCTGCTGTTTACTGCTGAGACAATCGGTCTTCCTCGTATGTTGTCCTTGTGGATCTTGGGTAGAAAGTACATTACTGGTGTACGTGGTCATTGGGTGAGCAAAGTTTCAAAGTCTTGGTTGCCTGTATGTTTTTGTGACTGCATCATGCATATAAAAGTATTAATTTCTTTGCTGTATTTGCGTTAGGGTCTGAACCTAGCTTGCGATATGTTGACTCTTCGTTGAGTTGTCTTAGGGATTCCACAACGTAGTCTGTGGTGTTAAGTATAATGACAGCTCCCCCTTATCTGCAGGGCGTTTGATGATATCATTGGTTTTTTTTGTTAGATCAAGAAAAGCTGTTCTTTTCTCCTTATTTGTGTTAGGTTTATTTTTCTTAACATTTTGGAGCTGCGTCAGGTACTGAGCGGTTTCTAGTGTCTCGATGTAATACATATAAATGGCGTCACAAATTCTTTCCAGGTTTAAAAAGCAAGTTGGATTGTGGTTTTGGCAGTCTTATTATTGAATCCTCTGGTATGTTGTTAGCCTGTGTAGTGGCTGGGCGCGGGAGTTTGTTGAAAAAATGACATAGATGTAGTTTCCTTGTGAAACACTTAATATCAATCAATGCGTCTGATCCAGTAACTTTAAATGCGGAAGTTTGATATTGCATAATATGGACGACCTTGATTAACTTCTCAATGTCATGGAGGGAGGGCATTGCAGGAAATGATTTTTGATTATGGTCATCAGTAGAGCATTAAGCCTGTGGGCCACTTGTTATTTGATTAAAATCATATAATTTGTTTAAGAGAAATATCCGTGTGACACAGACATTTTAGAGCAGAAAACCTTTTGTCAGTAATCAAGATCCAATTGTTCACACAGTCCATTGACTACTGTGTTAGCCCTTTCAGTCACCACTTTTGGACTGAGTCAACAGCTTTTCTCAGCGCGCATTGGGCGCAATGCATGCTGAGAAAAGATGTTGACCTGGGTATTCTCTGTGGAACTATAGGCATACTGGTACTTGCATCAAAGGTCTTTTTATGAGGAATATGAGTCTTGGATCCTAATGATAATTCAGACTTGTCTGACTTAAGTAGATCAACTTTAGATGTGATTGGCACTGAAAGAATTAACCCTTAAAGTGCTAATTTAAGACTGAGTCAACAGCTTTCTTCGGGACACTTTGCGCGCAATGCACGCAAAGTGCTCCGAAGAAAGCTGTTGACTAAGACTACTTTTTGCTTTAGACCAGACTTGCTGGTATTTGAATGAAAGGTATCTTTATGAGGAATTTGAATCTTAACCATTATATGTTTAACGGGAATGAGAAAACGACTATAGCCGTGATTAGCACTTTAAGGTTAACATTGAAAGTATTTTGTTAATTTTGTCGGATTGTATTGGGCCTAAAACTTCTAAATTTAGACATATGATAGACAATACGTGTATATATATATATAGGTCCACCAAAATGTCCAAAATCTCAAAATGAATCAAATTATCCAAAATTTGTTGCACATTGCCTGAATCTAGGGATGCTTATCGTAAAGTTACATGGTGTCAATCAAAAATGCATAAAGACAGAGTGCTACATACTGTGCCCAATTCCAGTACAATCAGTTTTCCATCCAAATAACAGCATGTGCAGCACCTCTACAGACCAACTCTTTGGGACTCCACACCCAATGTTGCTACCAAACATCATGCCATGCTGGCACCTTACTGAAGTGTAACAGTTTTTGTGACATGGCATTAAGCTGGGCTGACACAACTGCATGTATGCTCGATGCCGTATTGGATAGTTTAGCTTATAATCACATAATAAGCAAATTTATGCCTGTGGATGGATGAATGGATTTAGTGAACAGTTCTGCACTCAATTACACCACTAGTAACACTAAGACAATGCTATTCTGCCCTCATGTGGACATGAATATGACTTTTCTGTGCAAAGGGTCAACACAGACATGGGGCACTTGATATAAGGACTGCGTGCAAATGTTGAACATGTCACAGGCACTAGCCTCTCTAATAGCTGACCTACATGTATGTATTCTGAGCCCATGTATTTCAATATGCAGGTGGTGGAACAAGCCCAACCACAAGATGGCGCTAGACCCAGCACTGCTGATGTGGACTCTGTAAGTATCCAGTGCAACGTGGTCCTTGTCTTGTCAGATCACTGCCACGATAGACCAGCTGCGGTCTTCAGAGGCACAGAATTAGAATATGTTGGAATTACTTTGTTATTTTCTTGTTACTTATACCCTTATGAAAGATGACAATTTTGGTCATTATTAAGGTGGTCTTTAAAGACAAGAACTGTGCTACAGACAAAACATACTCCTCTTGTCCATGCTCAATTTGTAGTATATGTACTTTCAAACAGTCCAAACCTTTAAAGATCAATGTCAGAGACAGAGGCCATGTGTCAACTTGATAGCAGGTTACTTGTACACTGAAGGAGGAACCCATCTGATTGTGCACCATCACTGAACAAAGTCATGAATTACTGAAAAGCCAGGGGTAAAATAAGCGATATATCTGCAAATAGGCTTTACAAATCAGCGGGTGGATGATTGTACTCAGTGTGGGGGAAAACAATGAATCAGTGAATATATTTTCTAGCTGGCAAAGTACCAATACTTATATCCTGTTTGATGCACCAATTATTTTCACTTACAGTACAGAATTTTCGTGGTATATGCACTATACATGTACCTCCAATTTGAAAACTCACTTTGAAATTACTGTACCAGAATATATGTTTTGGTCTAGAGTGTCGCCTTAAATGCATGATGACTTGGATGGTGAATTTAATACTGTCGAGAGGATTTTCTGTCGGTACAGGTACAGGTACATGATGCTCCTGCAGACGTACTGGCCAACTCCCAGATTATTTGAGCAAGGAGACTACAAAAAAGAAAAAAAAAGAGAAAAATGAAAAATAAATGTGAACCAGCTATTGTGTATAGAACGTTTATAAGCTAAGGTAAATGTAGCTCTGTATTTTCAGGTGGATTTGTCATTTGATGACTCCAGCACAACAGCAACAGTAGCCACAAAATATGAAGTGAGTCAAAACTTACTCTTGTAACCCATCTTAAGACATCGATTTACAAATATCTGGAAATTTGAGCATTGTCTTTTCCAAAACATTTTAATGAGGAAGGGTATCTTACCTACATGTATCTGTCATGTTAAAATGAACTGTGCGATCAACTGACCAAGGGTTTTTTTGTGTGTTTTAAGGCCGGTGGTGGTACATGTAAAACACATTTGGCAAAAGAAACTTAATAAAAGGGCAGTTTCATACATCGATATATTGATAATAAAACAACATAGCTGTCAAAATTTGTGAAAAATATTGAGAATTAATAGGCCGGAAGCAATGTTATTGGAGATAAACTAAATTCTTTTCTTTCTGGCGTGTTCACTCAACAAATACAGACAGATGACCCTGATTTGTTTTCCAACATACTATTCAGAACAAGACAGGTTAAACAATATATACTTTGACTATGCACAGGTAAAGAACTGAAAGCTTAGGGTAGTTATAGCTGTCAAGTTTACTAATATATTGATTTGAACCTCCATTGAATTTGTAACTGGATACCTTATAAATTAACTATGATGCTTGTTGTAGCAGCCTTTTGCCATTATGATTTCATAGCATGTTGAACTTTTTTTTTTCTTACACAGAGTGAACTCGGTATGTTTCAATAATTGTCCCATGATACTGTGGGCAAGTTAAGATTTGGCGAAATTTAAAGAGAAAAAAGTTCATGTCTCCTTGAGTGGAGTTTTTTTTTGAGTGTTGATGTGTAGTTTTTGTTTACATTGTGTTTGAATGAAAGCATATTATTTATTCTGTGATCCTGCTTTGAAGGTATACATCAGAAAAATAATATTTACAAAGAGGTCACAATCAAGAAAATTGCATTTACAATGTACATGTCTTCAATTGAATATATACAAGTGAATACACAGACACCCTGTGGGTCAGAGTTGCACTTTCCCCTGGGATTAAAAACTGAGCATTTCGGCTTTGAAGTTACTATGGTTATCAGTGAGTTAACTGTTTATATTATGGTGGATTTGTTGTTTCTGCCTAGAATATATTTTTTTTCAAATAGTTACATTGCAACCTCTTGATAGTAAGAAGACTGCCTAAACTTGACTTCCAGAAGCTAAGGTCACCTCCGTCATGGGTGTATGGGAGGGACACCTGAATCTTTGACACTGGTCTTCATTGTTGTATTTGTGCTGTGTATTTATCATGACATCTCATCTGGCAGCTCTGGTGGAAGAGCTGTATGATAGTGCAATGAGACCATAAACAAATGACACCCTTGGCTGCAGGGGACACAAAGAATTGTGAACCTGAGGGATGTACTTTCAACCCTCAGCTTCGCTTTGGGTTGACAGTACATCCAAAAGGTTCACAATTCTTCCTGTCCCCCAAAGCCAAGGACGTCTTTGCTTAATTATACTGAACAATACATCATTAAAACAAAAAATTTCCACATAATAATTTTGATGATATAAAGGACATTGTATAATAGTCAACAAGTTTATATTGGCCAACCTTGGGGCCTTTTCTTCCATAATAGACATAGGCCTAGGTCAAACTAAGCCTATAGTAGGCCTGTCCATTTGGCACACCATCAGAATTACAGTGCCATCTAGCGGGATGTGCAGGGTGACAGAACCTTCTCAGTGGAAGACAGGAAAAAATGTCCCAGCCCCAACTAACCAATCGTGAGAGCAGATTTCCCCCTGAGGTATAATAATCAGTGATGTTGCCTGCAGGTAGATGAGAGCACTGGAGCCGCTGCTGCTGCTGTGACTGAAGATGCCAGAGCTGACCTGGTGGATTTGGTAAGTTGTCACTTGGATCATCACCAAACTGTAGATCCTAGCTTCATGCTCTAGGGCCAAACTGACAACACTAAATTTGTGTGTGGCATTTTTTTTTTTTTTTAGTTAGAGCAAATTATCATGTCACAGGTTGTTTGCAGGCTTTGTCTGCCCAGTCGATTCTTCACATTTACATTTTGATGTTTTGTCAGGTTATGTGTATGAACAGCAAATGCAGGTGCTTGCTTCATTTGGCTTTGAATTTTCTATAGTACTGCAACAAATGCATGGTTTCTGATCAAAAGTATGAGTAACCAATTCAAATTAACTTTGTTTTACAAAAGGTATATTTAAAAAAAAAAAAACTGTATGAAAACATGATTCTTTACATGTTCAAAATAAATAAGCATGCATTGAAGTTCTGCCAAAAGTGATCAGCCGGCATTTAATTTTGATTAGCAAACTGCTGTGGAACTCGAGTTAATTTTTATGTTGACACAAGGGACCCCCTTGGAATAAATATGAACCTATTAGTTTCTGCATCCCTGTGAGTCTTTTCTCTGTATGTGGTGGTTTCAGTTCAGTTCATAGAGCCTACAAACATATCTTTATTGTCTTAATAATTGTTGCTGTAGGATTGTATTAAATTACTTTTCATGATACTGTGAATTCATTTAATTTTGCTTTGATTTTATTTTTGCTTATTTCGCTGATGCTTCAAAACCACAAAAATAGAAACCCCATGTAAAAGATTTTTAACATGGCATTAACAGGAATTATAACAAAAATATTCAATTTAAAGTTTCAGTGAAAGGTCAAAAATGCAAAATCTGTGAAATTAAAGCAGGTCGTGAAAATAAATGTATTCACAGTAAATATTTACATTGTGAAATTACATATATATATTGAAATAACTTTGCTTGCACAGACAATATGTCAGTTGTGAATCAACAGAAAAATGTGAATTTTTATCGAATCTAGTGAACATAAATGTATTATTGTGTTTTTAGCATTTTGTATACCAGTCACATTTCACATTTCTGATACCATTACAGTAATATACTGCAGTTGCCCAAAGTCATACAAACTTGAATTTATGGATCATTACCTAGTGATCAGTTATCATGTTTTTGTATATGTATATACAGTTGTTTACAGTAAGACATGAACCTTTTTGGTTCATCAGCTGAAATGGGGAATAGAATGGTGTATTTAAATTTTAATGCTTTTTTTGTATTGTATGTACATGTACTTACCTTTTTTCAGTAGCCAATCGATGTGGAAAAGTGCCACAAAAATGGAGGTGAATGATGCTGTTATAAAGTTGTTTGCTTTGCAGATGGACCTGGCTATGGAGATGGATGCGGGATCTGCTACCAACGGCAGCCACACAGTGAACACGGTACAAGCCCTCACAGTCCACGCTGATACTCTTGTCACTTGTGCTTTCATATATCCATGATTTATCACCCAGTCCTCAGTGTCAGGCCTGAGGTGACATCAGGCACCATGACTTGAGGTGTACATGGATCATGTGACCGGGGGCCCCGGCCAGGGGCCAATCAGTAGTACATGTACTTACTGTCCAGGATAGGGTCATTCGAGTCCACATAATTATATACTCATACTTGTGATTAAGCTTACAACAATAACAGACAGTACATATGAAAAAAAAAGGTAAAAATAACGTAAAAGTAAGCAAATAAATTATGTAGTTTTTACAGAAATTAAGATTTTGTCACTCAACAAATGCATCACTTCTGCTGTGACCACCAAAGCAGAAGTTACAAGATGATGTTGCAAAGACTGTAGATCAAGGTTATGCTATCAGATTCTATGAACGATAGAACATACAGGGCCATGTGAAATGATCAGTTTCCTTATCATGAACACACAAAAGCTTTCCAGGGATATGATTAGGATTCTATGAACAGTAGAACGTATAGGCACATGTGAAATGATCAGTTTCCTTATCATGAACACACAAAACCTTTCCAGGGATATGATTAGTACTTGTAGATACATGTATCTACAGTCACAGCATACCAAGCTGTGTATCTTCTCTATGTCATTTGGTCTGGCCCTGAACAATGTTTGGTTTATAGTGACATAAATCTTAGATACAACATTATAGTCAGACCAGTGTGGAAAAAAGCCAAAAAAAAATTAAACAAAAAAACCCCCACAACATATTCACAGCACATACATAAAATTGTAAATCTATACACAGGTGTACCCAGGTAACTTGCCACACTGTGGCAACAGACTAGTGACCAAGGAGTGGGCTCCTGGTGTCAGAGAGTCAGTTGATACATTGGAGCACATTTCTTTTGCCACCAAATCTTGTTATAGACATAAATTTAATAGGATGTGGATTTACGTAGTAGAAGTGAAAGGAAGCAATAATTATTACCTTGCAAAGATTTATAACACTATGAGGACATGAAAGTACAGAGGTGAAAAAATAATGCTGTCTGTTTTCCTCATGATATGAAGTTGCATGCATATGTCAAGGTGTTTGCTACAAATATGAACAGGTGGTTGGTGCTCATTCATGTGGAAATTTATAGCTGACAGTTGGATAATCAAACATTTGCCTGGTAAAATCATTGCACGCACAGTCTGAAGAGATTGCTGAGATAAAGAAGTAGCCTAATAGGTTCCAATCACATTAGTTATTATGGCCAGCATGGAGGAAGGTGGAGCATACATGGCTTTGCTCAGGTCTGTTTGCCTGAATGTCAGCAGAATGCTGTTTCTGGACAATAACTCAATACATTTTTTTAAGAGAGACTTTTATACTATAAAGGTATGTTTTAAGAGCTATATGGAGTTCCAAGATGGGTGACCTTGATCTAATTCCCTCGGCCACAGGGCCACTTTAGCTGAATTTGGTTTCCATACACTAAGTTGAGTAATTTTTGCAGTACAGCTTTCATATTGCACAGGTTTAACTCATTCCACCTTGATAGAAGACCGAGTCAACATGGGCATATAATTTGGAATGATCTCCCATGCAATTTTCATCCAAAATTTTGAAAAATAATGCCTTAATTAGTAAAATGCAATTAGCAGACGACATTTGGATATTACATGTAACGGGAAAAAGGGTCATTAGGGTAGAATGAGTTAAGGCCTCTATAGGAACTGGCATAAGTTCAAACATGGATGGTCTCAGCCTAATTCCCAACGTCACAGTGCTACTTTGCTGAATTCAGTTTTTGCATGATGCATATTTTCACCTACAACTTTGTTACTGCACAGATGTGTGGTCCTGTACAAGAACTAAGTTAAGTTTGAAGAAAGGTGACCTTCACCCAATGCCCAAGGTCACACAGCCACTTTGCTCTTTGGTTAATACATAACAGTTTGTGCACAATAACTCAGTAGATTTTTGATGTAGGACTTTGGTACTGCACAGGTGTACACTCTTGTGTAACTATCAGGGCCAGGGTGAGTCTAAAGACAGGTAACTTTGAGTCAGTTTCCAAGGTCACAGAGGTGCCTTAGCTAAATTTGTTGTGCTTTGTCAGACTTTAAATGTTGAAGCTAAGAGTATGAAACTCGCACATTTTTATTTGGTCCGTTGTGATTCCCATGGTGCCTGTCAGCAGAGCACAGAGTCATCTTGATCCTTGTGTTAGTCCCCAATAAGTGCTATGTTAACTAAAAACGGATGACGTTGATCTAATTAGAGAACTCTTTGGAAGAATGCAGGAGAGGAGAGTGGCATACATGTACCATATTATCATATCTGGTGTGATGTTCAGAGTACCACAGTGGAAGTATGCAGATAAGTTTGTGAAATAGTCTTTGGGTGCGTTGAAAGGAGACAGTAGATCAGGTCATGTACACAATATGTTATAAATATGGTGGTTGTGGTATGCAATGTGCTAGTGTTGTACAGGTGTAAAGTGTTATGCACAGGTAAACCTGAAGAAAACACATGTACTACATTCCTCTTCTTAGGAAAATCTCATGGACTCTGACCCACAAGTTGCACCAGAATCTCCAGTATCTGCACCTACAGACCCAGCACCAGAGGCAGTGGCACCAACACCACTTGCAGATGTTGCTTCAGAGGCACCACCTAGTGGTGGGACCCAGAGCACAGCTGCAGCAGTACCAGAGGCCCCACCTAGTGGTGTGACCCAGAGCAGGGCAGCAGCCGTACCAGTGGCAGGATTGCCATTGGCAACTGAGGCAGACCAAGCACAAAAAACACCAAATGGGCAGGTGAGTTTACTTAGTTGCAATGATAACAATGCAGGACAGGTGGAGGTCAGGGATGAAGCATTGTTGCAGGTACCTACAAAGTATGAGTACATGCACATCCAACAAATATGCATTTTGTGAAGTAATACTTGCATTGATATACAGCTACAAGTGTCAAGGTCTGAGCTGAGAACAATGGGAAGTATCTGTGCATATGCATATGAAAAGAGAGGCTGTCAGGGAAATATCCAACCTGGCAAAGCGACTTCACTTCTGGGCCAAACATCACTGAAATATTTATTCCTATATAATTATATACCTTTATACTTAACTGACTGCAAGGCTTTGCAGAAACTGTCTGCACCAAAGATGGAACTCAATGTTTAAAATTGTATAAACACAAGTGTTTTGGGTAAAAATGTGTGTGGGGTTTTTTTTAAATGTTGGATATTTCTTGAAAAATATTTAAGATTAAGTGGTCAAATTTCTGCTGTTATGATCTCAATATATGTTTGTACAAAAATGTGTCAGGGATTTTTCATAACTGCGTCTGTTTCTCATAATGGTGATAAAGAAATTGCTAAAAGGCTGATTTTGTCAAAATTGATGAAGTTGGTGGACTCTTCATTTTTGACACCCACTTAAAAAAAATGTTCATTTCTTAGAAAATCTCTCATACAGTTTTGCTGAAAAGAATTGTTTTGCTGAAAAGAATTTTTAAAGTTAATCAGTTTTTATTGTTCAAAAATGGATAATTTGTTTTACAGAAATATCCACATAAACTGGACATTTTGGTGCAAGTGCCATTTGTCTGTAATCAGATAATTTGTTTTACAGAAATATCCACATAAACTGGACATTTTGGTGCAAGTGCCATTTGTCTGTAATCAAAAGCTTCAAATGTTAACACAGTCCATTGACTACCATGTTGGCATTAAAAGTATTTTCTCCATTACTTCAGATTGTAGTGGGACTAGAACTACCAAATTTGGACAACTGATAGACAGACTGAGTATATATGTCTACCAAATGTCCCAAAATCTCAGAATGAACAAAATTATCCAAACCTGATTGGACATTACCATAAAGTGGACAGTGTTCTGCAAAACAGATCTTCTGTAATAAATTGTATTGGTTTCAACAGTAAAAAGGTATATTTAAACATTCATTGAAAATTCTTTTTCTTTGGTTTTGAAAAGGCTGGTATCAGTGCTGGTTTTTTTAAATATAGATGATTTTTGTCAGTGGTGCTTGATGCATGAATTAATTATGTAAAAAAATGTTACATTTCAAAAGCTATCTTATTTCAAATGCTACTCCCAGAAAGTTTATTTTGATTTACTTCACACTTTATTGTAATGCAGGAAGAAAATGGAAATATGGACATTCCAACAATAATCTACACAGCCAGTACACCCGAAGATCCAGTGAGTATGACAGAACAACATTCCAGCATGGCCGTTCTAACTCTTTCATTTTGTGAATTACCAACAGTGTACAACCTTATGACTGACTTTATGCCTTTGAGCTGAATGAAAATTTGTCGCATTCACAAAGTGTCTTCTGACTGGTCAACTCTACAAAAGCATCTGCTGATGATGGCTGGTCAACTGCACAAAAAAAAAGTATAGACCCATATATTGTATATGGACCTGAGTCTAAAAGAGAAGTAGGTAGTCATAGTCATTTGGAGATAAATAAAAAATAAATATATCAATTTTTTGATGGACAAATCAAGTTTTATTTTCATACCTAAATTCAATGTATCTGTTTGCAGTTTGTGAAAACAAAAAATATTTTCTTATTTTATTTTTATGCATGGGAAAAGATAAAAGTGGTAACATGCTTGAAAGATTTTAAATCAACCTAAAATATATGTATGTTCCTGATAACTTTGTTGTAAAATTACTGTTGTTTTGTTTTAAATTGCAGAAACTTACATCTGACTCCAGCGAATATGACTTAGAAGATGAGGATGAACAGTTCATTGCAGACAGTGTAAATAACAATTCTACTACCGAGGTCAGATAATTTTTTTTATATGAAGGAAAGAAGTTAAAAAAACTGGATCTTTAAGGCTTTTACTTTGCTAATTTAGTACTTTTTAACTATTGCGCCATCTAGTGGCGCGATACTGATAGTGGCGCTAGATTTGCTGTTACTCATTAACATTCCTATTTTGTATTGAGTAAATCTTTTGCATACCATCATCTACAAAGTACACATTCCCCCTATGAATATTATGTTGAACAATCTCAATTATTACAGTAGGAAATATAATAAAAATTGGTAAAAACAATTGGCCAATCAGAGAGCCGGATGTAATGAACAAATCGTGTTACCTGGTTTTATGATCAGTCCGGCCCAGGTGGTACTTTCAGACACCCAGCCCCACATCTGATAAAGCCTTCACAGTTGTGTAATTGAGTGTCAATAAAAGTGTATCCGCCATACCCACTGATGATAGGCAGTTATGCACAAAAACAAAACATATGGCATTTCAGTAGAATTAAATGGGACAGTCAAAGTGCTAGTACAGTGCTAGTGAGTGCAGACTGCTGGACAGTGGGAGTGAAGTCCAGCAAACCATCAAGTCTGTGCCCATGCACTGTTTTATTGACAATACAAATCCAAATTTGCAAAGGAAATGAATATGCAAAACTTGTTCCTCGTGAGGAAAATAATTAAATGGTGCATCCTCCCCCATCACTTCCAGCTTTCACCATAATTGGCTGCAGCCAGGCAAGCTGACAGCCTGACACATATAATATGATGCACATCATTCTTGCCTGCATGTCTCATTTCAATATCTAGTAGGTTAGATTAACACTTTTGCATCCAACATAGACCTACCTCTACAAGTATTATAGTCTGGTAGTACAGTGGTACCTGCTATTTAAGACCACCCTTAATGCCAGACAAAAATGGTCACATATGACAGGTGGTCTTTTATTGCAGGCAAGCTGGCAAAGAAATTAAAGGCCAGTGTCTTGAAATGGTGGTCTTAAAAACTAGTGCGGTCTTTCACGAGAGGTGGGCTTTACAGCAGGTACCACTGTAATATAAGACCACTTTTGTCTGTTGCATTTGGGAGATGGCCTGTCATAGGCCTATTGTAAGAGGGAAACCACTGTGTTTCCCTTGGGAATTTGTTGGTCAACACTAGCAGCATTTACACAGACCTGTAACCTCATAGGGGCAGGCAACATAATAAATAGTAGGCAAGTGCGGGCGTGATAGTTTGCTGTTTTTTTTGTAAAGCGGCCCTTTTCTCTTCATGTTTAAATGTGAAGAAATAAATTATTATGGTTGAGGGACAGAAAAAATGAGAATGTCACCCTACCCAAATCAACCCACAAGTTATTAAAGAATAGCATGTATATTGCTTGACCTAAAGTTGACATCAAATTCATTTTTTCACAGCCATATTCCTAGTTATAAGTCAATATCTAGTGATCAAATTTACTGAGCAACTATGTTGATAAGGTGTGGCATGAATTATATAAATATGCTTTGAGCTTTCCACTTGAGGTGCTGGTCTACATAAGCCAGCACTCAGCACATCACCTTTAGAGATGGAGTGCTGCTGTACATTTATATTTTAACTATTTTTGCCTTTAAAGCCCACCATTCCCCCCTAAAAATCAATTGCTGAGAACAATAACATACCTAGCTAGCTACTCCCTGTTTTGAACACTGGGCAGTGAATGATATCACATGTACTTCTCCACAAACTAATTATATATTAATGTACCAATTTGCCTTTTCAGGCTGATGATGATTTTGATTTTGATCTGCCACCACCACCTGCCAGTAATGCCCCAAAACCTGCTGTCGTTGATACAGATGACGTAAGTATTACACAGACTAACCAACTTACTCACATCATGCATGTGACGTACTAACAAACAAAATCTCATGCACACATGCATGGACATTACCTGCACACACATTTAAAAGAAAAATACAAAACTAGCCTCCTAGCCTCCTGTACTTTAAATGTAATGAGAAGCTAAATTTTAAGTCCTACTTCCTACAGTATAGGCGTAGGGCTTTTGAGGAAACTCTGCTTGCATTACAGCAATCTGTACAGGATATGCTTTTATGCCGCAGCAAGTGAGCAACATTATCACCTCCAGTGCTGCCAGCCACTAGAATTAAAAATTTTTAAAAATGATATAGACAAACTCACAATGAGAATAATAAGAAATAATATTTATTGTCAATTCATTGTCAATAGAGCTGCAAAAATCGACATTTTATTTGCTCAAGATGTACATACTCAAGTGCTTGAATTTGCCCAGAATGCATATCGGAGCAGCTGGGACCCCTCCAGCTAATGAGGGTCCAGGCAGGCCACACCACCCTATGCCGGTCTAATTAACAAGTCTCATGCATAAAATTGCCCTAAGTTGGAAAGTCGGATTACATTTACACAGAGTATGAAGTGTTGTATGGACAGTTGATCTAGATAATGTAAGTATTAGATTTACAGAGAGTGTTTAGTATATGGGCAGTTGATCCAGATGATGTGAGCATTTCATTTACAGAGTGTATAGTATTGTATGGACAGGTGATGCAAGTATTACATTTAGAGAGAGTGTTTTAGTGTACGGACAGTTGATGCAGATGATTTAAGTATTACATTTACACAGAGTGTGTAGTATATGGCCAGTTGATCCAGATGATGCACATGGAATAGTACATTTACACAGAGTGTGTAGTGTTGTATGAATAGTTGATGAAAATGATGTATTACATTTACAGAGAGTGTTTAGTACAATGTACAGTGGTACCTGCTCTAAAGACCACCTCCATTTTAAGACTGCATGTCTTTTTAAGACCACTTTTTCA
The DNA here is from genome assembly GCA_964020975.1 of Hermodice carunculata. Classification (NCBI taxonomy): domain Eukaryota; kingdom Metazoa; phylum Annelida; class Polychaeta; order Eunicida; family Amphinomidae; genus Hermodice; species Hermodice carunculata. Next base: position 39,832,974 of record OZ026616.1, read on the forward strand.
AGACCCTCTGCTGTATTTACATGTTAAATATACCTTCAATTTAAGACCACCTACAGTATGAGACCACTTTTTGTTGGCTGTAGGGGTGGTCTTAGATAGCAGGTACCACTGTATATGGGCAGTTGATCCAGATGATGCAAGTATTACATTTACAGAGAGTATATAGTGTTATGTGGACAGTGCAACTGTTGATAAATAGGGACAGGCACAGTGTAGGACACACATAGTGTAGGACAGGCACGGTGTGGCACTATTGTATGGTAAACTGACTGCCAACACTGCGGGGCCATCTGATCATGCCACAGTCACAGAGATTCAGACTTTCCCCTCCCAAAACTGTATGCAATTGTATCAGTTGGAAAAACCAGGGCTCAGCTGAAAGGGTGGAGAAAAAGGTAAAAAAAAAAACACCCCCAGCAGGTACAGCTGATTCAACACAATAATGTTTGATCTGCAGCCATGGTGCTGACTATAAATGAATATATATATGACATAGAGTTTGAAGAGTAACATTTTCAAAATCAGCTACATATACATTCATTTTTAACTGTCATGTTCTCCATGACTTTTCTGCAAGCATATATCTGTTGATCATTGATAAAACTAGTTGTATTCCAAACACCCATTCTCCACAGGAAGATCTTTTTCAGATTGAGTGCCTAGGGCCACATGTTGCAGAACATGCAATACAGCCGTCACCAAATTACATGTCCACTTGTCTGGGTCAAGTGAAATTCCAATCAAGGCAAGCGAAAATGTCAAAACGCTTGCCCAGCACACGAAACTTTGCGTTTACAAACAAGAATTGAATAACTGGACAAGTGAATTAGAAAACTTTCTCTGAGGACTAATGCAGAAAAAAATGATGAGCAGTGACTGTACATGTATATTTCTGAAGCCCGTCATAACCAAACCTGACACACCATTGAGTGGTGATGTCATTTTCTTCTAATATTTAGCTTGGTATTATTGACTTTTTTCACTACATATACTTGTAGGTTGATCCTGAATTTGATTTTGACTTTCCACAACCAGCTGCCAAGAGATCACCTGTCCCTGTCCATGTGGAAGTGAGTCACATCATCAACTGTCTTGTATATGTACACAATTACAAAGCAGGCTTTTGTTTATGATTTGATGGATAACTTGCATATAAGAACGAGAAAACCAATTAGTTTGAGTGTTGATTTATTATTTACATAATTCTATCAAATTTCTTTGGTGCAAGGAATTATTTAACCCTTTCCCCCTTGAATTGACACTCGAGTCAATAACTTTCCTTGGCATGAGTTGGGCACTAATTGCCCAACTCATGGCAAGGAAAGTTGTTGACCTGGAGCATGTGATCTTCATAGGGCTCATCTACAATTCTGAGTCAAAATTGTTTTTCATTACTGTTGAAATTAGTTGAAAACACTGAAGCAGATGACATTTGACCACCAGCCGGTTTTGGCCGGTTTGAGGGGGAAAGGGTTAATGTTGAAGTTTTACTGTTAGATGTGGTCTGAGTGCAATACAGATTGAAGATCTGTTTATGTAAACATTTTTCATTCATTATACCATTAATGACAGACCCTGTTATGTTTGTCAAAGTCATGGATGTTTTTGTTAATAATGTTGTGTACCATGTAGAATGGTTGATATGACTGTAGTTTTATACCCATATGCCACATTATCCCATTTGTACCATTGACCATGTAGCATACCTTTATACTTTTCTGACTTCGGGAAGAGGGTGGGAGGCTGGAAGCAATCATGGTGAATAGACTTCCAACTTTTTTTTGAGGGGGGTTGTTGTTGTTGTATTATTGCTAAATTTTTACCCCCATCTCAAAACCAAAATTATGATGAATATACTCCTGACAGTTTTTTAAAAAAATATTATTGCTAAAAATGTTTAGAACACTGATGGACATTGGAGGTTCATTTCACCCCCCCCACCCCCACCCCCGTGTGTAGCATCTGGTAAATGCTTCTTGCCTGTTTTCATCGTCCATTTGTGTCTGGGCTATCAATTGGTACTTTGGTCAGTGCATATTGTGTGCCACAGCTGTATCAATTGACTGTTTTGCCTTTGAATTAAAACTGAGCTTTCCTTGGCATGACTGAGGTGTTAAGTGCCCAACCTACACCAAAAAAAGCTGTTCATTAGGGCCATGATGCTGTCTGGCAGGTCCCACCTACCATTCTGTATCAAATAGTTTTTCAATATTGTTAAAAATTAGTCAAAAGCTTTGAAGGAGATGATATGTGAGCACCGAGTGGTTTAGGAGGGAAAGTGTTAAAAGTGCAGGTCACTAGATCAGCTACCGCTACATCCATGAGTATGTGTCAGTTACCTCAGCTGCCAGTAGAGGGGGCATGTTGCCAGCAATCTGTGGCCGCATTTGAATTCTGGGTACCTAGAGTGTTCAGTAGGGATAATATGGCATATGAGCAAGTCTTTACCTTGTTGCTATGGTTACTGTGACTGTGTTACTGTGTACCCTACAATTTCATTTATTTCTGAATCTCCTGTGCATGTACCTTACACTAGCTGTGTTTGAGTGAAGCCACAGATGAGAGCTGTAAGGCAGTAGCGCCCCCTGTGGTTGATAGCTCAACCTCTAGGCCTACTGAAACTCCCGTGAGTATGACTAGATACTAGATGGGTGAAAGCATGAGAAAAAAGTGTTGCACACTATGATACCTATGCTGAGCTAAAAACTAGCTACTCACAATTAGATGCCAGATGGGTCGAAACACAAGAAAACATGTCAAACAGATCTAGTTTTTTTCTCTCTCTCCCCCCCACCCCCCACCCCAGGAAAAAAAAAGAAGTAAACTTAACATACTAATAAATATGCATATATTGTGTAACTGTAGAGATGTACATTTTTCACTAGTTGAAGCATTTCTCCTTATTTTTGTTTTTTAAAATGACTGCTCTTGGATGTTCTGCTGGTGGATTGACTCCTATCTGATGTTTTACAGTTTTTGTGCAACAATTCTTATTCAAAATGGTAACTATTAAAAACACTCTTGCTGGCCCAAGTTTTTATTTCAATCACTGTGGTCATATTAAAACAGGCTTTTTCGCTTAAAAAAAAAAAAAGTTGTAAGAGCTGTAAATGAGCCCTTCAATGCCAATCACAACCAAAGTTGTGCTTAGGCGAAGCTCTAATAATTCTACACCTAAATTTCTTTTTTGTCAAAACCTTTCCTTCAAGTAGCAGCATGCCTGTATTTCCAAAGATTTAAGAATAGTCCAGGCAAGGAGCCCAGAAGAGGAGGGAGGACTTGATTTCAGTATGCTCCAATGTACACATCATAGACAGGAGCCCATTCTTATACCTTTGTGTGTTTCCTTTCAGTTGAAAATGTAAACAATATTAAAGCCAGGATGCTTATAAGTGGACCAATGATCCTGGCAGTGACCTAAATAATATTTGCTTATTTACAGACTCAATATGAAATGATTTGCCCATATACATATATATGTGTGTGTATACATGTGTATATATATATATATATATATATATATATATATATATATATATATATATATATATATATATATGTATATATATATATATATATATATATATATATATATATATATATATATATATATATATATATATATATATATATATATATATATATATATATATATCATTTCATATTGTGTCTGTAAATAAGCAAATATTATTTAGGTCACATGGGCAAATGAGTTTTAGACATTTGAGCCACAAAGTGCTAAATTGATACATGTATGAGTGCAAATGTTTAGATCGGGCCAGAAACACAGGGCCAGTTGAAAGCCACATGTTCCCTCTCCTCTTCTAGACTCCTTGGTCCAGGTCAACACACATTGTGCCCAAAGTAGACTGAGGAAAGATGTTGACTCAATGTTCAACATGGCACTCAAAGAGCTAAGGTGTGGCTTTATTAGAAATTTTGTGATAATTAGGTTTGTTTCACTTCTTTGTATTACATATATAAAGGGTGAACCTGCATGTATTACTCTCCACCAATGTAGAAATATGCCAGAGGAGTGTGCTCTTTTTATTGTTTTAAATTGCATGTATTTCTGTCAACAGAGCTTTGAAAGTTCTATTGAACGAAGCATATGCCAGTACATGTATCTGTTTAGTAATGAATGACTGTCAGAAAATAGATGCATGTAAAATGTAACAGCCTGTGATGGAATTTGTGATGAACAAAGTGCAAATTAGTGCTTGTGATGTGGCAGATAATTTGAGATAAGATATATTGTTGCAACTTATAAGTTGAATGACTTGTTTATATACATAAGTACACACATAAAAGTAAACAAAACTTGTTACAGGCTGTAAAGGTGACTTCAGCATAAAAAGTTGAACTGTATTTCACATTCCCATGAGCACATGCCCATGTTCCCATATACATCATGTATGTCCACATCAGTTCCTGTGTGAGAGTGTAGTTACCAGTACTGTACTGGAATTATTGTGCTTAGGATAAAACAAAATTGGACATATAACAATAAATATGCACATAATAATGAACTTTAAAATAGGAAAAAAAATGAAAATAAATAACATTTTAAAGTAATTGAAAATGTACTAATGTTCCTTTTTTAATCGAAACTTATTCTGTGACAGTAATGAGATATTTGAAAATATCTTTAATAGAAATTGGGAGTTCACATTTTGTGTTTGCTTTGCCAGCCCACTAACTGATCAACTTTGTTGCAGAACACTGCTGAAAATGATCTGTGAAAAGAAAAGGAAATCTTTTAAGAATTGTGAAACATTGAAATGTCACAGGTCAGGCAAAAAAAAAAAAAAAAAAGCAGTTTCACAGGTACCAGCCACATCAATTCCAAAGCTCCATCTTGTCCATTTCTTTTTTTTTTTTTGCATAAGTTTGTCCTCTATTGTATAATATATGTTTCATTTTGTCCCCTTTTCTGACAAACATCGGTTATAATACATACTCAGAAACCACCTGACTTACCAATTGGGTTCAAAATGTACCTGAGAAACTCAAAATTTATTTTGCGTGGCCTAATCTTGTGAGTTTGAGTGTTTCTTCATAGTGGGTTCCCAAACTGAAACTATGCTGTTGTGGTACAATTGTAAAACTTCAGATCATCAAGGTAGTGTGTACATGTACCCTTGTAAAACTTTTTTTTTCAGAACTTAAAGCTTGATGAATATTTTGAAAGTTGTTTCAAGCCACCAAGACATACAAGTAATTAATATCATTCTTCCTATGTACACAGCCTGAAGGCTCTGAGGAAGCAGGCCATATTGCTGCTGCTTCAGACATCGTGAGTTTTCTTTTTTTTATCATATTCCTTTAATCTTTATTTTGTTACATTCAAGGTTAATATTAAAGAAAAATGTTTGACTTTACTACTGAAAGGATGCCTTGCAAAATTAAACAATATGAGTAACTCGGCAAGTTTGTGTTTAGTAACATCTGCCCCCCAATTAAGTTGTAATGGGCTCCACTGTGCACTATTTAGGGATGGGATTTGCTCTTCTGGGAGGAATTTCTCGGTCTGTCAGCAATATTATCTGCAAAATATTATGGATATCGCATGGAAAGCTCAAATATGATAAGATATAAACTGGGAAGGCAGTGGTCTCTTTCTCTTGTGCAGGCTTCCGCTCTGTTGATGGTCAAATCAACCTATAAAATGTTTAAATGTGAATTTAACTTGTTTTGTCCCTATTTTGATACCGGCCATTATGCTTTGCATCATCTGTGCATCTAGCAACTTTTATGTGTGTGATATTTCAAAAACACTCTGCATGATCTGACTCCAAATCACTGCAAAGATCCTTTTGAAGCAAACATGTACGGTAACCATAGATCTCTGGTTCAATGTGAGCTATTAAATGTATTTTTTTTTAACCAAGGCCTGTTATTTTTACCATGTGAAATTTGAGGGTTTTGTTTTGCGTTCGTACTTAGCCAATAAAAAGTATATTATATAGTGAAATATGTCTAGAAACTACGCACATTTTTGTTTCAAAACTCTAAATTTTTGGTCTTACAAAAAGATGTTACAAAATGCCATGCAGTAAGTGAACACCGTCAAGACCTGAACATTTTCTTTAGATTCCCAGAATGTTATTTATGACAGTTTAGTACTGTAATGTTATGTGACCAGCAAATTCACTTGATCAGAACGTCAGACACATTCAGTTCTTTTTTTAAAAATGTAGAAATAGATGTAAAAATATCATGATTATATATGTTGTAAAAGAAGGTTTGGCATTTATGTGTATACATCCAGGATACCACTGGGACTTCCCACTGACTATCAACAATGCCCCACCGGTAGGGAGCATAACCCTATGTCGCGTGTAACGTACACGCGGCTGACCATCACGTCATTAGACGGGTGGGTGGACTCCCCAGGCACATAAATCCAACTGGCCTACATGTGACGTCACCGTAGTACGTTAACAACGCCTTTTGTTGACACTACAGTATATAAGCAGAAGGTTTAACCGTTATGTCCTGTCCCTGATGAGCCGCTCATACGGCAAAACCGGTCGGACTAATTTCCTCTTAACCCACATTTTGGCTGCTGGGCCTTTGCCTTGTTTAATCATTTATGTGTATACGTTGACTTACAGATTTGACACATAGTACAGAGTACCCAAGAAGTTGAAAGGAATTTTCTGTATCAGACATATGGTTCTTCCTCCAACAGACACATTGATGTACAATATAGGGATTTGACACTTGACAGAGACTGAAAAAGATGGCTCTCCCTTCAACAGGCAAACTCATATACAATGTTCAGACATATTAATGAGCGCTATTCCATTATTTTGCAGACCCCACCGGCGCCTGTTTCAGCCACTCCTACAGTAGAGATAACATTGTCAGAGCCCACAGAAGGTAGTACTTGTGTTTCTTACTCTGGTATCGCACACTTATTTTGCATCTAGAAGAAATTGAGTGAAACCGTTATTGTAAATTTTGTACCAGGAAATACCACCAGACCAAATAAATAAAGCTTTTAATTATTTCTACGTGTTTCGCACATATTCATACACACATATGGTGTGGATCACAGAAAAGCTGAGCTTCATTACCAAGGATCCTCTTACATGTATACTATGAAGATGAGCATCATTTGTAACACATGAATAGGCCTTTTAAATATATGGATCTTGGATAAGGCATGAACAGAGTATTTCATCCCCAGTGGTCATTTTCAAAAAAGACTTATTCAATTTTACAAATTAAGTATATCATTCAACATGATGCTAAAATAAGTGGCGTTGAAAAAAATGTGACCTCAATTCCATAAAACTGGCATTAAAATGAGCATCAGACATAGCTGTATTGTTAAAATGCCACTTCATGTATGCCTAGAAATAAGTTGTGTTAGATCAAGGAACTGAATTAGTATTTGGCCAATCATAAAGCTGGAATTTTGCAGTGAAGTTCGTTTTTTTTAAGTCAGCTTACATGTCACTCAGCTGAGGTTTCAGGATAGTCCTGTCATCAGTCCATCCACCATCCACAATGTACATTTTTTATCTTCTCCAAAACTGTTGGTCAGATCCTCATCGAACTTGGTGGAGAAATACCTTGGTTGGGTCTCTGTCAAGTGTGGTCAGTATGTCATGGTTAGCTTATGGAGAGTAAAGAGTTCGGACTGCGGGATAGGGTAATGACTACTGGTTCTAGACAACAAGAAACAAATACAATGGTTTGGTGATTTTTTAAAAATTTTTACATCTTCAAAAACCATCTGACCAATTACTCTGAAATTGCACAGGGGTAATTCTAGGGACCCACAGACCTAAATTTGTTCAACAGGTGGTGCTGTGATAGTTACCTCAGCTGACTTGTCAGTCAGGTGAGTTAATAGAAAGGTCAGTCATCTGTCTTTCCATCCATCCTACTGTCTGTCCACAGTTTAAATTTTTGACTTCTCCAAAACTGTTGGCCAGATGCATTTCAAACTTTGTGAAGGTCCACTTTGGGTGAGTCTCAACCAAATTTGTTTAATTAGTTATGCTCCACTGATTATTTTAAGGGTTCTGCCCCCCTAGGGGGGACCCTTTCTGTTTTCTGGTTGTCCGTCTGGATGTGCACATTTTCGTTACCACGATATCAACAAAATGCCTCTGTATTTTCCTCAAATTTGGCAATATGCTTTCCTTACCTAGTGTGAGGAACTGATTAGATTTTGGTGTCACCATGACCTAATTTGGGCAAATGGCGAACCCTTCACTCAATGCTTGCTTTGAAGGTGTGTTTAGGATTTTTTTTTTTTTTTGTGGGGGGGGGGGTGACTTTTTGTATTCATTTTTTGGGAAAATTCTCCAAAAGTCTTCTCCAAAGTGCTTGGGCAAATGCTTGAAAATTGCATAGAAACACTTGTAGGTGCCTAGAACTAATTAAGGTCTAGGGGTCCTATGCACACAAACAGTTCAGTCAATGCTTATGTTGAAGGTATGTCTATTTTTGGGGGGGGGGGTGACTTTTTGTATTCTTTTTTGGGGAAAATTCTCCAAAAGTTTTCTCCAAAGTGCTTGGCCAAATGCTCGAAAATTGCATAGAAGCACTGTCTTGTAGATGCCTGGAACTAATTAAGGTCTAGGGGTCCTATGCACACAAACAGTTCTGGGTTCCCATGGAATAGGGTGGGACTTACTTTGGTTAAGGACAAGTAAGACACCAAAAATAAATCCCACTTTAGTCAATCCTAGCTAAAACTCTATTTGTGATAGGATAACATATCATATATGTGTGTAATCGTCATACTCCAAAGAATTCATATGGCCCGTATTTTGGTGTCTGTGATGTTAATTGTTGAATAAACAATTGAAAGTTGACCGCAAAGCATCCACTCCATAAATGTCGATATAAGTCACTAATTATTTGTGATAAAATCATAATTACTCTTGCATCTTAATCCTGACATATTGGCAACAAAAAACGATCCTATGATTTTTTATGTTTGGTTTTGTTTCTCTGCTATCCATCCTCAAAGTTTGACGTTTCAATTTTCCCTTTGATTTTCAGGATGTTCATTTTCTTCATTTCGTAGAAAAAGAACGAAGCAAAATTTAGAAAATCGCTGAATCGTTTTTGCAGTTCAGACATTACAGAATCAAAAGCTGTTAACCGGATTAAATTTCGCCAAGCCGTTTTCTTGGAATAACCATTCTTAGGTGGGGTTCTCGTCCTATTATCCTTTCTGATAAAACAAGCTTCAAAGGCCTTTGATGTTGATCATTTGCCTCTGAAACAATACCATTTGGTCAAGTTGTGCTGATATTTGTACAAAACGTAGAAAACATCGTCCCTTAACATTTGGGGAGGTTGTCAATCAATTTTTGGCCAATCACATGAATAAAAGAGCCTTTGAAGTACAGAAAGCATTATCCAGGCAACGAAAATTGTGTTGCCTTGCTTCGGTGGGCGTCCTACGGCCGCTCGTGGTCTGTGCACGGATGCGGGTTTGGTCTTCCGCCCCCTACCTCTTCATCCCGTTTTTAGGGATAGTATTTTATTGTATTTACTCCTATCTGTATACTTTATGTAGTTAGCTTGTTAGACTTGACTGTACACTTTACTTAGTTAGCTTGTAATTATTTTGTAGTTATTTTGTCAATGAGTTTCATTTCTCTTTCCAACCTGAATTTTGTAACGTTATTTTGTGTGTTTTCTCTGTTGTTCACGTTTATGCTTGTTTCGATGTGTTTATTTGTACTTTTGTTTCCTCATCCCTGGGTTTCGATAAAATATCATGTACGTGGGTATTGTTGATTAGAGTGTCAGTTTTTTTCCCGGCCTGTCTTTGGTGTGCTGGACCACTGGGGTAATCTATTGCGGCAAGGCCTTTGAAGGGACATCGTTAGACGATTGCCGCTCCTCTTGAACATTTAAAGTCTCCCTTCGTTAGAACACAAAACAAGCAAGATAACTATAAAGTAAACCACAAAGGCTGTGATATGTCAGCATGTTTGCATCTTTTCCCTGCCCACAAACATACTTTCGGCAAGTCACCTTGTTTCGCATTGCCGCCCTGATACCACTCTCCTTTTGCCATGGGCCGTTGCTACCTGCAGCCATGTGACAGGCTGTTAAGTATGATTGACGGGTGGCATTGTTTCGTTTGGCGGCTGAAAACCAAAATAATGACACATGGACGTTCCGATGTCCACAAGCTTTTGTGGTTTTTGGTGTTTTTCTCATATTTCTACGTTAGTTAAAAACTTGAAATTTTGACAACTAATAGAAATGACATTCATCTTGTAAAAACCGTTAAAATCTCAAAATCGGCCAGGCAAAGGTTTGTGGTGTCTTGCCAGTCCTTAAAAATACCAGGGTCAGCTGAGGACAGGCTGTTCAGACAATCCTGTTGTCTTTATGAACTTTTGTGTGTTTTTATGTCAGCGGAGGTTTAGTGGGTTTCTTGTCTATTCTCTGTCTGTCCCACGTCCACAATTGACATTTTCAACTTGATCCCCAAAACTTTCAGCTGGATTCTCTTCAAACATGGTTAGGATCCACTCAGGGGGGAATTCTACCAAATTTATGAAAATGGTCACATTCCAGTGTTTGGTAGATTTTTTCTGATTTTTTTGTTCATGTTTTAGCAGTGGGGGTGGGGGGTGGGGGTGGGGGTGGGGGTGGGGGGTGCTAAACCAGCATGGCCAATTGCTTTGACATTGCAGACCAACATTTTCTTGGTACCCCTGAACCATAAGTTGTTCAGCAGGTTGTTCAGCAGGTGATGCTGCAATTTTTTTTTTTTTTCATTTTATTTTGTGAATTTGCGTATGTTTTTGTAATGTTCAACTTTTTCCAAGCCACATGCTGTGTTCCGTTCAAACTTAGCAGGAATGTGGCTAGACTCAGTATCCACTAAACATATATTCAGTGGCACCCCAATATTTCCATAATTTGAAGCAAATTGTTGAAATGATGAAAAATCAATAAGAACACAGGTTAGTATAGATAATGGAATATCAGTGTACATGATGTTTGTGTAATTTTGTCTAAAACGTATACCAGATCCTCTTCAAGCTCGGTAGAGATGCACCTTGGCAGGGTCCTAGTAAAACCAGGTCAGCAGATTAACTCATTGATGCTTTTTCCCGCCAATATCTAAATGTCGTCTGCTAATTGTATTTTACTAATTTAGGGATTATTTTTCAAAATTTTGGATGAAACTTGCATGGAAGATCATTCCAAATTATATGCTCATGGTCAACAGCTTTCCTTGGCAAGCTCAGAGCGCGCCAAGGAAAGCCGTTGACTCGGTCTTCTATCAGGGTGGAATGAGTTAAGGCTCATCTCCACTCATTTAACTCTTTCTCTGCCACAGTCTGGACTGAGTCAAAGCTGTTGACTTGGTCCATTATATTCCATGTAACTACAGGCATGCTAGGACTTCAATGAAAGGGCTTTGTACGAGGAACATGAATCTAGCACCCTTATTATTATTCAGAACTGTTCATTTTAAGTAGGTCAACTTAAGTCACAGTTGGCACTGAAAGAGTTAGCTCAGTTCAAGCCTTGGCTGAAACTCAACCCAGCCCAGCTCAAGCTGGGACTCACTAACGGTTCAATATTTCAAAGTCATCACAGGATGGGCAGGTCACATTTGTACTTTTCAATAAATACCACCCCAGGATTAGATGAGAATCCTTTGTGAATATTTTGATATTTTGACAGATGGGCAGACTGCAAAGAGTGAAGAACTCCAGGCGGCTGAGGCAGAGTGGGAGGCTGTGCAAACTGTGGTTCCAGGTAAGGGTGCATGGCCTCTGATAACACCGTCTTTTTTATAAGACAACACCGTGTTATGCCTAAGTCTTGAGAAGAGGAGGAGGAATTTTTATGTTTCTTAGCTGAAGTGTATCAAGAGGACTGAAGACAAGATGTCAGATGTAACCCATGCTGGGACATGCACCAATAACTGAATACATGTCTAGGTCACTGTGACCTATATTTATTAATGCTTGACCCCATTACAGGATAACTTGCAATCACCATGCAAAGATGATGATGAAAATAAAATATCAATGTTTAAGTTAACATCATGATCTTTGGTACTGTGAGAATGACAATGCATGTAACATTGTGCAAAAATGATTGTAAAAAACATGTGTAGCTTCTTAATATAAGTCACTGCAGCTGCAATTTTGAAGACTTGTTTTAATACATGCGTAGTTCATGAGATACTAATCAGCTAATAAAGCAGGCTTTGTGCTCTAATTTTAGACAGAATATTAATGCAGTGAAAATGGCATATGCCCAGGGACAGGAAATAGCAGATGATTGTGCTGGCCAAGAGGTATCACGTGACCTATCATAACCATAGTATTGGTCAGAATAGGTTAGCTGACCTCTTTTTTTCACCAGTGTTGCCCTCTACCTCTTGGTTTATGCCATTAATCAAGATTTTATGGCTGTAAAAGGCAGATTGCACCCAGATAAAAACTCCACTATTTCAACAAAATGTTTATCAACTAGTTTAATTCAATCAGACATAATCAGCAGCTTGATACTTTTACCTCTTCAAGTTGATGTTTTAAATTACGTGTGATGATGACACAAAGACAGTGGAGGCTGATGTGAAAAGGGTGAGATCAATGCTGGAGTGCAGATGTCCATAACGGTTCCTGCTGCACTACATTACAAATGGAGGGGGGTACCATGTACGTGAAATAATTTAATTTCACACAATAAACTCTTTTATGTAGACTTTGTGTGGGAGTGTGCATGACTGACCCAAACATGACAACCCAGTCTGACAAGACTATAATTTAAATGTTCTTTTGATCAAAGTTTCTTCTGTGGGATGGGTGGTCAAGACTTACTGGGTCTTTTGAAGAGAATTAAATTAGATTTTAATTTTATCACAATGGAAATTAAAAAAATACTTGCTTTGTAACTTTGAATTTACTGTAGATATTGTATGTAACACATATACAGGTTTTCTAAATGCTGTATAGATATGTGAGTAGATTATCATGACAGTGGTGCTGTGAGGGACCATGTGCTGGTATTGGCATGATTAATGCATAATTCAACAGACAATTTATTTTTAGCATTATTTGGAATATCTATAAGGCAGATGTGCTGAACTTCAAATCATATGAAGAAATATTCCTTTCTTACATGGAAATGAATTTTAATGAAAAAAAAATGACGATGGATAATATTTTTCTGAAGACAGGAACTTTTGTCATGGCCCCTCACAGACATTGTAATATTAGCTTAAGCCTAATCCATGCCATCACTTACACCACCTTTCAGATGTACAAGTGGAGGGACAAGGTAGGAAAGTCACCAATCAGAACCATGCATGTTTTTAAAGCTTTCTATGGCTGAGACAAAGTCTGTTTCAATGACTTGCACCATTTTATATTACTTTATGGGACAAAAACAGCTAAGGGAAAACTGTTGATCTTGACATCTGTGTGCCTGGTGTAGTCTCCTGGGATGATTTTTACTGGACATTGCTTTTTTCTTTTTTTTTTTTTTTTTAGATTAGAGCTCTGTTGGGTAAAGACACCTCTTACACAGGAGTCTATCAGTGACATATTTTAAAAGCCCAGGTACCCATGATAGTTCCTGTCACATTATAAAATCAGAAGCAGGCAGATTAGCCACAGTGTATGAACCCACAAGCACCAAATCTGTGCATGTGTCAAACAAGCCAGCCATGCCACCACCTGCAGCTGAAAACAATAACATCTCATGGTGGGTCGTTTGAAAAAAAGACAAGTTTCAAAGTGTTTGATGATGTAAAATTAAGTGGTACAAATATGCACGACTGAGAGAGACCTTTAAAATGGCTAAGTGACACAGTTTATTTGAATCATATGTTTCATCACATCTACCACAGTGCTAAATTGTTGATTTCTGGATGTTATTCTCCACTTTTCATTACCCAGATACCCATTTGATACATTGTACTTATGTACCCTTCAAGGCTATCCATTACATGTAGATACATTGTACCTGGGTACCCTTCAGAGTTAACTATTATATACATTGTACCTGGGTACCCATCAGGGCTACCCATTAGATACATTGTACCTGGGTACCCATCAGGGCTATCCATTATATACATTGTACCTGGGTACCCATCAGGGCTACTCATTATATACATTGTACCTGGGTACCCTTCAGAGCTGTAGTTTGTAAGTGCATATGCACATAAAGGTAGTGGTTGTGTGACTGTTTGCTGCTGATGCCTATTCACATAGATGTAGTGGTTGCATGTGTTTGCTATTGGTGCTATTCACATATATGTAGACATAGTAACTGCATGTGTTTGCTGTGCTGTCAGTGCCTTACCCTTGCCTTCCTCCGATATATAATGAAAAAGACCTCCTATATATACACTGAAACTAGACCTGGGACACCACTGGTACATAAGGCCAACTATCGTGAGTGACCAAGTGGTTCAGTTCTATCCAAAAATGTGCATTCTCTTTCAATATAAATTGTTATTAAATGTTCATGGACCGCCCTGTGCACTGTTTGCCAGGTGAACAGCTAATGTTCATGGACAGCCCTGTGCACTGTTTGCCAGGTGAACAGCTAATGTTCATGGACAGCCCTGTGCACTGTTTGCCAGGTGAACAGCTAATGTTCATGGACAGCCCTGTGCACTGTTTGCCAGGTGAACAGCTAATGTTCATGGACCGCCCTGTGCACTGTTTGCCAGGTGAACAGCTAATGTTCATGGACAGCCCTCTGCACTGTTTGCCAGGTGAACAGCTAATGTTCATGGACATCCCTGTGCACTGTTTGCCAGGTGAACAGCTAATGTTCATGGACATCCCTGTGCACTGTTTGCCAGGTGAACAGCTAATGTTCATGGACATCCCCATGCACTGTTTGCCAGGTGAACAGCTAATGTTCATGGACCGCCCTGTGCACTGTTTGCCAGGTGAACAGCTAATGTTCATGGACAGCCCTGTGCACTGTTTGCCAGGTGAACAGCTAATGTTCATGGACAGCCCTGTGCACTGTTTGCCAGGTGAACAGCTAATGTTCATGGACAGCCCTGTGCACTGTTTGCCAGGTGAACAGCTAATGTTCATGGACAGCCCTGTGCACTGTTTGCCAGGTGAACAGCTAATGTTCATGGACATCCCTGTGCACTGTTTGCCAGGTGAACAGCTAATGTTCATGGACAGCCCTCTGCACTGTTTGATAAACGAACAGCTTTTTTGTTTGCCATGTCAGGTGTTCATGTATAGTTAGTAATAATCAGCTGTTTGCAGTCAAAGTTGTTATCATCAGGTAAATGTAGATATTTCTGTGTGGCCTCACATCTTGCTTGAGTGCATTGTATTCAAACTGTTGATTAGATTTGCTTTTGTGGGACTATAATGTCTTTTGGAATAGTTTAGATAAAAATGATACAAAAGAAACTGCATCACATGTGAGGATTGGCATTACAGTATGAGAAGTTCCAAGAGGGTTTATTTCAATGCTCAACTCTCTAGACCTTACAGAATTTAGAGGAGGAAATCTGTAGGTTCAGGGTGATGATATGGGGGCCCTGAGGCCCCCACTGGGGTCCAGGGGTCTTGCCCCTGGTGAGGTTTGAGGGGTGAAGCCTTTATGAGCTCATAGGGTTTTGGGCAATTGAAAATTCCATTTAGATCCCTATTCTGTAATTTAATTTTGAAATGTAGGAGTAAATTTATAAAGAGATAGAGGGGAGTGGGGAAGTGGAGGGATCTGAGTTAAAGTTATTTTTTTCAAATCAGTAGTGTCATTTCCAATGTTGTTAGTTGGCAGAAATAAAAAAACTTATTTATGGTGGAACCACCAACATTTTGGTACTTATGGAACCTCTGCAGTATAAGTGGTGAACCGTTGAGTATACAGCATGTACAGTGGGACCTGTGACACCTTGGTCAGTAAAATAGGGTTACAGAATGGCCACTTGAGGATCAGTGAGATCATTTCATTGTGGTAGCTGTGGCTTGGCTAATGGATTGGAGTTACTGCTGTGTTGTTTGGAATAGCTGTACATAAGGAGGGTTAGGAGGGCTCAAGTAGTCTGGTACATGGGGGGAAGGGGTGGGTGGGGGTAGAAGGCTCCCAGTAGGCTGGGGTTTGGAGAATCCCAGCATGCTGGGGTTAGCAGGGTTCCAGTGGGCTGGGATAAGGAGGGTCCCCATAGGCAGGGGTTCAGAGCGTCCCAGTATGCTGGGGTAAGGAAAATCCAAGTGGGCTGGGATAAGGAGGGTTGCAGGAGGCTGGGGTAAAGAGGATCCCAGTTGGCTGGGGTAAAGAGGGCTCAGTAGGCTGGTATATAGAGGTGGGTTAGAAGGGCCTCAGTAGGATGGGGTTAGGAGGGCCCCAGTAAGCTGGTACGAGAAGTCATTCTGCCTCAGTACAACATGCAGAAAATAAGATAGTTAAGCTATAATGGCCAGTATCAAGTATAGAAAACAAAAGGGATTTGAGTATGCTGGTACAGAAAATAAAATGCCCCAGTATTTCAGTACACAAATACCATTTAAATGTACCTGCTGTACACGCAGTGTCTACAGAACTAGACAGTCAATGCTGAGCCACAACTTCCAGTTCGTGGACTGCACGGTCAATCCCAGTCCACACTGTTGACTTTTGACCAGTAAACTTCCTGGATTCCTGCAAAACATTAAACCACTGCCAACCATTGCTGTCAGAACTGAAGCCCAAAGGTGTGAGATACATGTAGATTTTAATGTACATGTACAGCGTACATTATGTCTTACAGTTACACAGCTTGAATGACTGCATTAATTGTAAACTTTGAAAATTTTATTTAAAAACTGAGCAAACTGTGTGTATCAAATGAATTGTAAGATTTAAAGTACAATAATGAAAAAAAGAAAATGAAAAACATTTTTCCACTTGTTTTAATTTTGATGATTTGTGAAGTAACCTAGGACAAAGTGCACATATATTGATGAGGATGTTGCAAGTTCACTATAATGATATAAACTAATACTCCCAGGGCATTAAGCAGACTAAATCAGTAGTATAAGTTAGCACAGATTTGGTGCTACAACTTGCCTCCACAGGATCCACCTAGATTACTCTGTTTCTGATGTGCTCTCGTGGAGCGCCCACATAAATGAATGCAATAGCGAGCCAGGGGGATGCTTTGGAGGCAATGCTACAACTTGCACAAGAGAAGTTTTTTGACCTTCAGTCTGCTGTTAAGATGTGCCATATTTACAGTTCTCATTTAAAGTATTTTTCACTGTAATCATAAAATTCATAAATATTGTGGAAGATCAGGTTTGCCATTTGGAGGGTCATATCTGGTTTGAGAAAGAACTGCTCAATATGACAGGAAATCTACAGCCACAAAATAATGTCTGCGTACATCTTCGTGATTTTGTTCATGCCTTGATATCGTGATTTTATGCATACATTTTGTATACAGTTGCATATTTTATCATAATTTTAATATATGTTTGTTTTAGGTGAGACAAAGGTCAATGTCAGTGCTATTCCAAACATATCATTTCACGAAACATTCCAGTATTTTCACCAGATGGACACTAGTCTGCTACAGGTGGGTCAGTTCACAGTCTACATGTAATATCTTCCATTTATCAAACTGTACATTGTACGTTTACCTACAGTAGTATCTACAGTAGACATGATGGTAGAAGTCACGTTTCATAGACCACATTGCTGTTTCAGGTCACTTTTTCAAGATGAATCTATTTCTCTGTTTTAATAATTCAATATAATGTACATTATGTGACCACCTACATAAGGCTTCTTTTGACCAGCATGAGCTCATAAGTACTAGTAACAGCCCATTGTGCATTGGGTTTTTCTAGTGCTTACAATTAGCAGATTTGAACTTCCAGGTTGCCTGATTAGCATATTTTGAGGTTATGGCATTTTGACTGGGGCCCTACTGAGGCCGTTGCAGGAATGTGATTTACAGCACCCCCCCCCCCCCCCCCCCCTTCCAAATGGAACATTTCTTCGCCATTTGCCATAATGATGTCTGCAAAATTATCCGAGCTACATGACATTTCCTTTCTTCAGATAGTAATTTCAGTCCTTTTGTAACAATTCTGTCTTTTTGAGAGACAGTAATCACATCCGTGCCGTTAGTTAAACCAGAAGTGTACATAACCCCACAATCACCACTTTGTATAGGTAACACCACAGTCTTCACTTGTGTACATAACCCCACAATCACCACTTGTGTACATAACCCCACAATCACCACTTGTATACATAGCAGTTGTGCTACAGGTTTTAAAACTTGCATTTTCAGCCACAGATCAAGACGTCTGTACAGAGGAGAGGTCTGTCAGCTTTATCACACATGTTGTTTGGACCACCCAAACTCCAGCGAGACCTCATCACAGAACGTGACCTCGTCTTTTGTATTGCTCTGTGTAAGTAAAAGTCACGTTATCTCCATACAAAGTCAGCATCTATATCCCTTTTATGATTTAAGAAATTTTTTGCAAAAATTTGAAAATGGGGAATGGTAAGTTTGACTTTTTTTAGACTCGCATATACAATAAAACCTGTGTTTAGTGGGCATGTTTTGGACCATCTGGGCAAAGTGCCCACTGAAAACAGGTGCCCACATATTGGAGGGTTGGCTCACCTGGGCATACAATACGGTTCATCACTCGATGGGCTATACAGAGTATTCAACTAGAATGAATAATATCTTGGAAAAACCCTCATTGTATTGTATATAGTTAAATATACAAATGTGCATCATACCTTGACAGCCAACTGAATAGGAAAATCTGTGAGTAAAAACCACCATTATCCATTTGTATGACTGAAAAAATGGTATATACCCATGCAGTAAACTGGTCCTTGTTCTAGTCAGTTAAATACTGTGTGGATTACTCTTTACACTGTGCAATATGCTGATGTATATTGTGGCGCCCTCTTAACTTTTTCACTCCTATATTTTAGACTGAGTCGACAGCTTTCCTTGGCATGCTTTGGGTGAAATGCACCTAAAGCATGCCGAGGAAAGCTGTTGACCTGGACTATTATATTCTACATGTATGTAACAGCAGGCATGAGGGTGCTGTCATTTTACAGGGAGCAATCTAGCACTCTCATAAAAATTCAGAGCATTTCGTTTTAAGTAATTTGACCTAAGTCGCAATTGGCACTGAAATTCTTAAACAAATCAATGGTACCCAAAATGCCCTTTTTATGTGTCCACTGCCACATAAGACAGGTTCCCACTATGGCAAAGCCCAGTACAATGGGTCGTATAGGGAATCAAAAGGGGACCAAATAAAATTGCCCTCTAAAGACAGGCGCCCATTTTGCAGAGGTGGCCACTTCACAGATTTTATGGTAGACTAGGTGGTAATATGGTGAGATTTTCTCTGGGAATGTCTTCCGAATCATGATTATTTTGGTTTGATCTTATTTCATAGATTATAGGGACTGACTTGCTCATTAAACATGTACCACTTGCAGTGGTCAGGAATTAAAATTGACAAGAGAATGGCTGATTGATTCTTTGTGTGCAGGTCCTCTGGACAACGAAAATGAAGTTCATATTAGAATATTACAGACTTTGTTCAAACGGCTTACTGGTTCCAAGTTTGACTGCCCAAGGTTTGGAAGTCACTGGGAGCAAATAGGGTTCCAAGGTAAGTGTCCACATGACACAAGTGATGGACCACTTGATGCCTTTAACAACTCTACCGTTGTCTTCAAGTTCTCAACAAGAAGACTAAGCAAGTGTTGATAAGAACAGTCAAACCACCAATATCTGACTTTTAATTTTGCGTATATTTAAGCTGGAATTACATGAAATTTGCACATTGAATATCTACACATTAAGGGCTTTCATATGAAAAATTCAAATATCTTGCAACACATCCAAAAATCTTCAATGCTGGAAATCCACAGGCCAAGTTCTGTGCTCTGAAGTGTCTGTGTCTGTCACTACCTACCTCTGAATGTATTGTACAGAAACATCAAAAAGTCTGATTTACTTTTTTTTACCAGAACAAGTGCAACAGATAATTTTTGAAAAATACAATTCATGTATATTAACCTGAATGAAAAAAAGGGGATGCCACAGGTAAATATCAGAATATGTTCCAGAGAGCACAACACAATGATATGTATCCCTGATAGTAAATACAAAACTTGTCCAAATCATGGGTAGTCATCAATCAAGTGTTCATTGAGACACTCATTCAAGAGATGTTGCAAGGAAAATAGACCAGTTTTATAGAAATAGTATGTCAGACGTTTTTTCCCCATTGGGCCATCCTTTAGATGTCACATGTACAACTCGTCATGACTTGCATAGCAATGACGGAGTAATACACCAAGTCCTGACTAAATGCTACATATCAATTAATAGTCAATATCCAATCATAATCATTGCACCCCATCACCACAAGTGACCCTAAATACTCTATAGCTTCCACACTTGACATATTTTTCTTCTTGACAGGCAATGATCCTGGCACAGACTTAAGAGGGACTGGCCTTCTGGGTTTGCTGAACATTCTTGCTATGGTGACTGATCCAAAGACAGTGTCCCTGGCTCGAGACATCTACAAGTTGTCCCAGCATGAGACACAGGTAGGCTTCCATTGCCCATAGAAGTTTTACCTTTGTTGATTGAATCAATGACTTTCGCTGGCATAGGCTTGGACCCACCACTGCCTGGGAACACTGTTGTTACTATAAGATCTTATCACTTTTCTTCCATAGTTAAAAGGTAGAAGGGACTAGGAATGCTAATGAGAAATAATATTATACATGGGTCTTTTTGTCCAGAACCACTTCCTAGTTGTCGTTACCCTATTCCGCACCAAACTCTTTACTCTGCATAAGCTAATATAACCTGTCACTGTCTAACCTATATAAATATGGAAGTACCATTGTACATATTGCACACATTCTTCTGTAGAATTTTGACCTAGGCTACATTAACCCAAGTGTATTAAAGGGTCCTGTCACTAACCACTCAGAACGTGTTTTGGAGCCTGTACCCATGCATGTCTCTCTGAGTAGCAGCTGCTTGTATATAAATATTCAGCAAAGACAACCCACATAATAATGGATAAATATGAATATTTCAAATGATGAATTAGCTAAATAAGTGAAGCTTTGCTTATAAATGTAGAGCTTCAACGTGAATAAAGAATACCTGTCAAACCAAACATAATTACTTAATTTGTATAGTACAAGTTTGGATAAGAATAATTTGACATACCCCTGAACTAGTATGTACCTTCTCTAGCTTGAGAGGACACATTAGTCTGACCACCTGCCAGTGTTTAAGTGAAGTAGATATAAACAAACACTAAGATGCAAATAAGCAACAGCTTCTGTGTGGGCTCATTCACATACAATATAATTACTATATTACGATTTCTTTGTAGAACTTCCCGTTTTCTGTGATGGGCCTGAATATGACGAGGGTGGCCATCCAGGCCCTGAGAGAGGACTGTCTCAACAAGTGAGCATTTGACAGGGAGCAGTCATTGATTGGCATGCTTTTGGGTCCATGTTTGCTTAATCTTTTAAGAAAGACTGAAAACTCAATACTAAGAGAACTGTCATCTGTCTAATAATACTGCAATTCCTTATATAGGTTGGCTCCTTTCCCCGGTAGTTTTGGTGATGTTCCTTGCCGTAACTAGTAGGGAAAGAAGGCAACCTATATAAGATATATAGTTTTCTTTTATCAGACATGTGGTTGTTCTGTTGGTATTGACTTTGCAGTCTTTCCTGTGGATTTTATCTTCAATACCCCTGTATCCCCAGAGATCCAGGACCATCATCCCCTGGTGATGACTATGAGAGTGTTGCCGAGTGGTCTTCATTTCTTTTTCTTTTTGTGCACTTGATCTTTTAAATTCAATATACATGTATGTAGTAGTTTATGTACAAATGTATGTGTTTTCTGTCAACACCTCAGGTAAGAGTAAGCATTTTAGCCTTAAAATTTATTTATCAGTATAGATTTTGTAGAGGCTTACCTTGAAAAATTACTTGCTGTTTTTCTCAGTCCCCAGGAAAATGTAAAGAAAGATTCAACACCTGCAGAAAAAAGTTACACCATTTGATTCATTGTTGTTGAACCATGCTAAAACTTGGCAACACTTGTCAAGTTTATGCATGATAAATAGCATTACACACTTCTCATGTCTCTAATACTCTGTTTTCTGAAATGCTACAACTGAAAATGATTATATATTTACAGAGAGTGTAACAAAAGAAGAGATGTGATATCAGTGATCAACGAATTCTACGCAGGCATGTATCTACAAGTCTACCAGATCTGGAAGCAACAGCACAAGACCATTGCAGACTCGGGTTTTGTACTTCGAGGTAGGGACAGCATGGTTGATGTGTAATGTACATGAATCCTGTAAATAGTCAAACCTTCTATATACCTCTGTTGAGGACTGGCCTGTCATTAGGGAATGGTCCCATTGCCTCACTAAGCAGTGGCCATACAGTAATCCCTCCTCTCTGAGGCCACCTGCCTATTAAGACCACATTGGTCAAATCCCTAGTACTGTCCAATCCATGTTATTTGACTTCCATTGAGAGACCACCTGCTGTATGTGACCACTTTTAAGCCAGCCCTGGTGGTGGCCTCCCAAAGCAGGGACTAATGTATTTAAATCAGTTGTGGCATTCCTTATGACCAGCTAGCAGAGCTGAGTCCTGCATTAAGGTGTATCCCATATCTATTCTTGTGTGGTCACCATTCTAAAGTATTCCACACTGAGACTTTTACAACTGTCTTTCTGTTATGTGGTGTATCTTCTGCATTTGCATTGTTATGACCAAAGTCATTAACTGAAGCGCATTTCCTACATGTACTTGCACATGTGTATGACCCAGATCATGCTGTAAATGCATTTGGGACACCTTTACGGTGTGTTCTACTGTGTTCCTTATGATACACATCATGCTGTACATGTATACCCTTGGGCACCTGGGTGCAGTGTTCTACTGAACTCCCTTATGACCCAGATCATGCTGTACATATACTTGGGACACCTGTGTGCTGTGTCCTATCATATTCCCTTATGACCCACATCATGCTGTATAAACACTCGGGACACCAGTCTGTGCACTGTGTTCTACTGTATTCCCTTCTATGTATGTATTCCCTTATGACCCAGGTCATGCCATATGTACACTTGGGACACTTGTGTGCTGTGATTTACTGTATTCCCTCATGACCCAGATCATGCCATATGTACACTTGGGACACCTGTCTGCTGTGTTCTGCTGTACATATATGCCCTTATGACCCAGATTATACTGTATGTACACTTGGAACACATGTGTGGTGCGTTCAACTGTACTTCTTTATGACCCAGATCATGCTGTTTATTTACTTGGCACACCTGTGTGCAGAATTCTACTGTATTTCCTTATGACCCAGATTATGCTGTATGTAAATCTGGGACACCTGTGTGCTGTGTCCTTTTATATTCACTTGTGACCCAGATCATGCTATGTATACACTTGTGACACCTATATGCTGTATTCTACTGTATGCCCTCATGACCCAGATCATGCTGTATATACACTTGAGACACCAGTCTGTGCGCTGTGTTCTGCTGTATTCCCATCTATGTATGTATCTTGTGTTTGCAATTGTATGGGCCTGGTTATGAATTCTCATGCATGCACCACCCTGTGGTCCTGTGACTTGCTTTAGTTAGAATTGCTTCTGTGCATGTTCATGGTTTACACTCATGCTGCTCTTTAGTTTGTCATATAGTTACATGTATTTATACTTGTATGGCCACTCTGGTACTGTAGTATGCCCCATACTTACACTCATATTACCCAGTCTGGTACTGTAGTATGCTGTATACTAAATACTTTTGTGACCCAGTCTGGTACTGTAGTGTACCCCATACTTATAGTTCTTTGGCATAGTCTGGTACTTTAGTATGTCTCATACTTATACTTGTATGACCCAGTCTGGTACTGTAGTGTGCCCATACATGTACTTCTACATGTACTTGGAAGACAAAGTCTTAAACTGTAGTATGCCCCATACTTATACTTCTATGACCTAGTCTGGTACTGCATTATGTGCCACGCTTTTACTAATGTGACCCAGGCTAGTACTGTAGTATTCTCCATATTTACACTGATATGACCCAGTCTGGAACCGTAATATGCCCCGTACTTATACTTGTATGACCCAGTCTGGAACTGTAGTATGCCCCATACTTATACTTGTATGACCCAGTCTGGTACTGTAGTATGCCCCATACTTACACTTGTATGACTCAGTCTGGTACTGTAGTATACCCCATACTTACACTTGTATGACTCAGTCTGGTACTGTAGTATGCCCCATACTTATACTTGTATGAGTAAGTCTGGCACGGTAAGATGCCCCATACTTATACTTGCATGACCAAGTCTGGTACTGTAGTATGCCCCATACTTGTACTTGCATGGCCTAGCCCTGTACTCTGGTATGTTCCATACTTGCAGTTGTATGACCTAGTCTGGTGTTGTGGTGTACCTCATAAGTGCGCTTGTATGACCCAATCCATAACTGTATATACGTAGTGTATAATTCCACACACATCCATGTACAGTGAAACCTCCCCTACTGAACACCTCTATATACTGAACACCTCCTTATACTGAACACTTTCTTGGCCCCAATTGTATATTTTCATTAAATACCTTCCAATACTGAACACCTCTCTATACCCAACACTATTGTCCGGTCCAAAGGGCATGCAGTATAGGGAGGTTTCACTGTACTCGCACTTTCATGACCCAGTCTGGTACAGTACAATGCAGTTTATCCAGTAATCATAGCTGTATCATCTAGAAATTAAAGCTGAAAAATGCAGACTAGGTGATAACCCTGTCCATATCACCACAGTGCAAAGGTCAATCCATATCACTACAGTCCAAAGGTCACTGAGAACTACTTTCCCCCTGTCACTTGTTCACAGGGATTCAACTCAAAGTAGCTTTTTCACTGGAGCTAGTTTCTTTGGTCCTTTAAATATATATGTATCAAACTGGAAACAAATTGACCATGTTCCATTCTGGTGTACCATGTCCCTGGATAAATTGTAACTTGTTTGGGCCTCTGTACATCAGTTTTCTGCTGATAAATCTTTCTTGTTGCACACTTAAAGCATGTTGTGTTTTCAAATGACCCAGTTACTGGGTCGTGCATCACACATATTCATACACTGATCTATGCATGGACATTGTTTGATGAAATAAACATTGAGACTGTTTTAAATTGTTTTCTTTGTAATTTATAGTGAAAATAAAATTACAGCAAATTATAATTATCATTGGATAAAAGTTCAACCAGCCGCATGGAGGGACTCGCTTGTTGCGGCGGAGCACTCTTCATGCAAGCACTCAGAGTGATCCGCCGCCGGAATGAGGCTAGTCTGCCGACTCGTCTCCTAGGCCTCCAATTGGCTGGTTTTACTATTATATCACATGTTTGCTCTTTATGATCCAGTCTGGTACTCTAGTGTGTCCCGTACATGCACTTGTATGACCCAGTCCGATAGAACAGTGTGCCTTGTACTTTTATGACTAGTTGTACACTCTATGCTATGCATTTTGCACTTTGAACACCTCAGTGCTTTACTTTACTGTATCCCAGACCTGCACTTGTCCTTGTCCTGCCACAAATACAACCCATCAAATGTCAAGAAGTTTGGAACTTTGTATACTTGACACACACCCATCAATGACGGGTAACGGTGACCATTTCCTGTGCTGCAGTTATCATATGAACCTTCAGACACATACCTATTGTGTGATTTATGGTCCGCCTTTGACGTTTTCTCTTTACATGGGTTTAATTCTGCTTTAATCATGTTAATCTTAGGTCATATATTAGATAGGTGCCTAAGCTACATGTAACTGTCTATAAGTGTAAATATGAAAAATAGTGGTAACATTAAATGTAAGTTCAAAAGTTTCTTTTCGCCTCTTATTTTGTATGTTGAAAATAATGTGTTGCCCCTTGCACTATTTCAGAAGTGGAAATTCAGGCGAAGAAGAATCCCAAGTCCATTTTCAAAGGACTAGAGACATACCTCGCTCAAAAGAAGCAAGTAGGAGCTGGCGATGCCGGGGAAGCGGGCACATCAGAGGACACCATGCCAGTCAAGTTCAGTGATCTAGGCCAGGACGACAGCCACTAGTATGTCATCAGGGCCAGCAGGACAGCCACTAGTATGTCATCAGGGCCAGCAGGACAGCCACTAGCATATGTTCAAATATCATGTTCAAACTGCGACAATATTTGATTCCTGTCTGCCTTGGGCAAGTTTTTTTTTTCTTTTTGTTTGATGGATGTTAAAAATTTCCCAAAGAAATCCATATAAAAATTCAGGGGATTTGATCAAAACATTTTGATGAAGGTGTTCGATGGATATTCAAAATTTCCCAAAGAAATCCATAAGAAAATTCCAGGGATTTAATCAAAATATTTTGATGAAGGTGTTTGATGGATATTAAAAATTTCCCAAAGAAATCCATAAGAAAATTCCAGGGATTTAATCAAAATATTTTGATGAAGGTGTTTGCTGGATATTAAAAATTTCCCAAAAATATCCATAAGAAATTCCAGGAATTTGATCAAAATATTTGGGTGAAAGTTTTGGGATGAAACTATTTCCCTGTCATGTGAGATTTAGTCAGTAACTTTTCATCCTTTCCTGCTTTGATACTGTGTTTACACATTTCCTCCAATGAAGCGATAACATTAATGCACCTTGAGAGTTTGTGGAGCTAGAGACTCCTATCCCAACAGCTCTTGCCTCTATGTCACATTACAAATATTTTTTTTTTTTTTTATCAACAGGACCTTTTTAAAAATTGCACAGCAAACAACAGAAGTAATCTGGGTGCTGTCTCATGTATATGGGTGAATACAGATTACCAGGAGGTTAAAATCTCTGTGGGTTCAATTTATTATGGAGGCTTGCAGAATGTACTGCCACATAGAGAACACAGCAATTTGAACTGGGCATAAGTGAGCTGTTGCCATAAAACAGATTTATAGAGACTGATAAACTGGGGATGGGAGTAACGATTGTGTACAGCACAGTGGATTTGTGGGCATGTATATATGCACAGTGAATGCATTTCCAGGCCCATCTGCCATAAATTGTGTGTATGGCAACCATAGAAAGGATGTTGTTCAATTAGCAGATACAGTGGTCACACATCGTGTATCCGTGATCACATCATGTATCAGTGACCACAGATGCACGTTGAATATCAATGTAGCACATGCTCCAGTAGATAATGATAAGTAATTAATGAGAGGCTGCTGAGCAAGCAAAGGTCAGAGGTCATTCAACATAATATGAGACAAAATGGAAACTTGTTAACCTATCAAAAATAACAGTGAATTATCGTTTGAGATGTCATAAATATCTCAAGTAAGAATCATTATCAGATATTTTCCTCAGGGTCAACAGATGAATTTATCAAGCATTTCTACACAGATCTGTCTATATAGTTGTGTGCAGTGGCTTTTGACCATCTTCAATTGACTGCACCACTGAGCATCCTAAGCTGACTTCCTCGCAGGGAGATGGTGTAAAATGTATCCATTGAGTATGTTCAGCAGAAATAAATACAAGGCATGTTTGTCTTTATCTAATAAACATGCCCGGCTCAGCTGAGCACTTCGTGTAATTATCCACTGAGCGTGCTAAAGTCAGCCATCACATAGTTAAATTATCAACTGAGCATGTGCTGCTCAGACAGTAACTGGATTATTTATCTACATGTATTGGGCATATCAGCTGTCAGTGAGGTTTCTGTAGCTTGCTTTGCATAAGAGGCCTTAGTAAACTCTATCCACTGAGCATAGTAAGCTGGGAAACTGGCCCATATGATGTACTGGTGAAGCATCTTGACAAAGAATGAGTAGCTGAAATCACAAGATGGCAAAATTTGAAAATTTTACATACTGAGCATGCTTATAATTAGCTAAAATTGCTACATTGTATATTTATACAAATGACATGTACAGTCTACATGTTGACTATGTTCATCTGAAATAGCTACATGTGAGTAACATTCACTGAGCACGCTCAACTAAAAACATAGTTAAACGAGTTATATGTAAACCAGCAAACATAACTGGGCGAGACTTGATTTGCAACGAAATTCAATCTGCACAACGATTCTAAGTATGTATTTGTAAACCACACCCACTGAGCATGCTTCATGTTAGTCAAAATAGCAACATGGCTTATTTGTAAACAACATTCATAAAGCGAGCTTAGCTAAATAGTGGTATCATGAATTTGATTTCATTTTGGTCATAAACTAAAGTGACTGAGCATAGTCAGTCAAGTGGCAAGAAACGTAACTGTTTCAGTACGGTCACGTCTTAAGTCAATCTAGTTAAGTCAGACAAGTCTGAATTATCCTTAAGATCCCAGATTCGTATTCCTCGTAAAAAGACCTCTAATTCAAGTACCAGTATGTCTATAATTCCAGAGAGAATACCCTAGGTCAACAGCTTTTCTCAGCATGCATTGGGTACATTGTGCCCAATGAATGCCGAGAAAAGCTGTTGACTCGGTCCAAAATTTGGCACTAAAAGGGTTAAGTCTTGTCCAGTATTAAAACCCTATCTACTGGGCAGGTTTAGGCGATAGAGCTTTTTGGCTTATGGTCAAGCAATATCTGGTGAATCTGCTTCACTGAAGTACCCATGTGGCTTGTCTGTAAACCATACCTGCCAGGTCCGCTCAATAAGGACATTTAGCTGAGTTACCTACATGGCTTAATTTGTATACATTAATCACTATTAAACATGCACGGCTGATGTTGCAAACTAGATTAATTGATACAGCATTGATCTGATGGATTGACACATACACACCTGTTGTTTACGTACAAGTTGATTTTATTGCATTGTCAGGTAGTTGAGTATGCCTAAGAAGGTGTATTTGAGCACTGAGTTCATCATAGGTGAATTGTTTATTTTGTGTCACATGGCATTGTGTTGTATGTTTCATAATTATTTGATGAGTGGTAAACCTGAAGGGTTTTCAAGTTTTTCCAGTATTTTTGGCAATATTGATGTTACTAGAAATTCTTACATTACAAAATAGGTGTTCAGATTTGCTTGCATGGTGATTATAAATAATTGTGATTGTTGTAAAGCAGTCACCTTTGGTAACTGCTGTATTGTTAGCACCCTTTATCAACATTTTGGTGTTTTTTTTGCCAAAGTAACCAATAACTGTTTTGATATGTCATGGTGTTGTTTGCCAAAGTGAACAATGTCAAACAGCTGTCTTGATATTATTTTGGTGAATGATGTGTACATGCATCTATTGAACATGCACCAATCATTAACCCCTCTGTTCCCAGGGTTAAAATGAAAGTAGGAGTGTTTAAGCTGTAAATATATGACAGAAGGAGATTAAAGACCCATCTTTTTAAAAAATTTTAAGTACACTATTAATGCCCATTTGGATACTTGCATATACTTAATAACTAAATTAGCAAAAATATATTTGGATGTTTAGGATACTTGTCAATGTGCATCACATCATTAGGGCATTTTAAGGTCCCACATACATGCAGAATTCTTAATTTATTATCACTGTTGCGTACAAGTGGAACTATACTTAAGGGTTCACCCACATAGGATAGTTTAAGGCACATAGTTATTTTCATGGATTGTATTTGCTTGCTTGTGTTTAGACGTCACGTAGATGTAAGTAGACTTTTGCAGCCTGCCAAGCTGAACTTACAAAGTATACTTATATTCAACACACATACATGTAGGACACATATACAGTATTGATACACAAGGTCTACCCCTGTGGAAGACCACGGTAACTGCTAGCAAGGTATTTTTGCATCAAGAAGAAAGGGTATATAGTAGATGTTCAGAGGTTAAAGTTCAAGTATATTATGACCCATGGAGGTCATCTGAATGATGCTTATGACAATTATTTTGATTATTATTCTGGGCCTCTGATGGTGCTTAAATAATGCTCAGTACAGTATAACTGTGCAGCTGGCATATGCTGTTTAAGGTAGTCTGCACTATGTTTCACCTGGCATATGTTGTTTAAGGTAGAATACCCTATGTTTCCAGGGCAGTCAGCCACTTGACCATTCCCCTTGCACATGTTAAACTGGCCAAAATGAGCTGAAAGTAAAGTGTCATCTGCTTCTGTGACTTTAAGCTAGTTCTAGTGTTCTAGTGTCATTGAAAAAAATGACAGATACAATAAAACCTAACTTGTCAAACACCCCCCCCCCCCCATAAGCTGAAAACCACTGTCAGCTGAATGCCCCTTTCTTACTCATAATTTCCTAATAAATGTGAGATGAGCATACTCATAATTTCCTTATAATTGTGAGATGGGCATACTCATAATTTCCTTATAAATGTGAGATGTGTAAACACAGTGCTGACATAACTTCTTTACCAACAGAAACAAAATCCAAAGTTCCTGCACATATTTATTGGTCACATTTGCACCTGAAGTCCTGGCTGACAGTGTGTCTCTATCTTAGCATTCAATTTGATTGTTTTGTAGGTACATGGTTCAAAGTTTATATGCATAGGTGGACTACCTTAAATGTGCACTCAGTGTGGTACTATGTTATGAGCACTCAGTGTGGTACTAAATAAATGTGCACTCAGGTCAGTACAATAAGTATGCACTCAGTGCAGTACTATACATACTTGGCACTCCACACTTCTACTAATGTGCACTTGGTGTAGCACTACATAACATTTGCACTCCACACAGTACTTTTTAAATGTGCACTCAGGGTAAAACCTGAAATTTGTGTATAATGCTTGAATAGAAGCGAGAACAGGTTGCTTTTCAAAAAAATATATTGTGCCATTGCTGTGGATGTTAAATTATAGAATTTGTGCATGCCATGTGTGAAATCTGGCTTCATATAAAGTGTCAAATTTATTTATTGTTGATGTTGTGTTGAGAAAGAATATGCCATCCAGAAATTTATAAATTTTAAAGCAGAACAAAGTATCTTAAGTTTATATTTGCGTCAAGTCAAGGCCTGATGTCAAGTGAAGAAAAGCCGCTCAATGATTTTATGTGAATGGGATAAGCCTTGATGACTTTCATCGCTAGAGGATGCCACTGCTTAACTAATTCCATACTGTGGTGACAGGCATTGGTCAGTGGTTCTGGCACTGCCTGGCAAGTCGTCATGACTTACCAGGCAGTGCCAGAACCACTGACTTAAGACTATAGGCATGTTGGTACTTGACTGAAAGCTCTTTTCATGAAGAATTTAAATATTCAATTGTCCTCTTAAATCCAGGTAAATGTACGGAAAAATTAAGGACTGGTATGGAATGAGTTAAGAGGGTAACTGAAACATCCTGTCATATAATATTGGTCAGGGAATGTCAGGTGGCCCATTTTAAGCAGTGATACCTTTATTGATTTACTTCTTTTGGCTTATTCTTTTTTTCTTTAATGCAAACAGATAGTGTGCTATTGTATAATCTGTTTGCATTGTAATAGAGATAAATACTATATTAGGTTAATGTATATATGTAAAGAGAGATACTTTATTTAATTATTTGCTTTAAGTGAGAATAAGCAAAGAATTGGTAATTCTATAGACTCTTGATCAAAAAATTAATGAATACCTATGGTATATACATAATATATATATTTTCTTTAACTTGTATATTTTTCTGATGTAGGCCAAAGGATGGGAAGACATACATCATAAAACTTACACTGTGATGTAGATTTTCATTAAGTCAGTTATGGCAGATCCTGTCAGCTAGTCAACAAGGGCATATGCTGTATGGTCACATGACCACACACAAGTGAAAACATCATGGCAGCACATGCTGCATTTGGACCTCCATATATATATATATACATGTTCAGAAAAAGGATTGTAGCGTGTAATGATGAAAATCATATTTGTAGATCTTGATTGGTTGAAATGTTTCAGCCAATGATAGCTGGATGTTTTGGGTGATGCGGTTGTAATGGTTACATTTCAAGCCATCTATTAGGAGTACTGCATTCAACCATAGCTTGATTTTGTACATTATTTTGATACAATCTTACCAGTGGGTGTACAGAGCTTTAATTTTGAGAATGGGATAGGAGGCATTCATATTAATTGTGATCCTGTGCTGCCACCAAGGCTACAGCTAGGAACTTTACAGGAAAAGGGGCACATTCTTGTGTTAAGCAGGGCCAAATGAGCTTTTATGGTAAAAGTAACAACAGTTTAAAAAGCAGAAAGCTAAAGATAAGTCATTCAGTAAGTTTGAAAATAAACAAGTTGTTTAACACGTTCAGAAAATTTCATTTGTTTAAGCATTTTCTTCAAATGTTTACGACAGTGACATAAGTGGTAAAAGAGCCCTCATCATGGCAAAGGCAGCGATCAGTTGCCTAGCGACTGATAGGACCTGAGCAGGTCTGCAGTTAATACAGTTAAATATGAATATCACCTATTGTGTAGTACCTCATATTTGGAAATGTGCAATCCTCTCTTATATAATTATCTTTAGGTTAGGGGCGGGGCTAATTGCTTTAAGTAAATGTTCAAACACAGATTTTAATGGCCTGGTGCTAATCCAGATTTATTGCCGTGTAGGCCCAAAAGTGTGTATGTACTCCTTTAATTCACTTTTGTAACATTATCTACACAAATTAAGACAGAAAAATCAATATATAATTGGATTTTACTGCAGCATAAAGGGGTTGTCAAGTCACTGTTATTGGTATTTTGTGGACAAAAGTATGGTAAAGGTTGTACTGTAATGTAACAAATCTGCATACCATGAAATCTTTGATGCCCAAACTCCAAGCCTGGATGCTTAAATACATGTAATAAGTTTGACTTGATTGAATACTTTGGTTGGATATGATCTCTTGTCAGTCACATTTGAAGGGATTTTGTGTGTGTGTGTGTCAGATAATCATACATATCAATGTTTTTTTCACTTTTATATAAAAAAATGACAGTATTTTTGCTGCTTAAAGACAACTAATCACAGTGTGTACATACACGGCAGGAAACAAGAGTTCCCGCGGGAGGCAGTAAATTTCCTGAAATTGACCAATTAGAGCATAATACTCAAGAGGCTGTGAGAAGTAACCTTCATCTGCCTTTATGGCAATAAAAATATACCCTAGAAAATCTTTTTCATGAAGAAGAAATTGATGCCGAGTCCTACTTTTACCATTTGTGGTGACTGGATTGTCACAAAGAGACAAGGATAGTTTTTATCCAGGGGTGTGTATAGAAGTTTGTCCTATAAACAAACTCTATAGACTTATAAACTAAGAAATTGGATATCGGCACTGGAATAGGCATTTAACCAGGGATCTCTGGATGAACAAATCTGATGCTTTCTGTTATCAATGTAGCCATGAACAAACCGCATGGATTGTCATAAAAGAAGGCATGGGGTATAGAAACTGGAGTAGGCTTTCACCTATGCAGCTCAGACATGCAGAGATAGGCCCATAAATGTGGGTACTTTTCAGTAATGCAGGAAAGGAGAGACAGCTGGAATGGAAAGTTGGCTAAGCCTGTGCAGTTGGCTGCAGAGAGAAATGGATTGCAACATTCCTAACACTTTTAAACCAGTGAAAAATAAAATGAAAAATGGTACGAGGATATATGTATAAACCATTGAAAAATGAAATGAAAATGGTAAGAAGATACATACATGCATAAACCAGTGAAAAATAAAATGAAATGGAAAGAGGATATTCATAAACCAGTGAAAAATAAAATGAAAATGGTAAGAGGATACATAAACCAGTGAAAAATAAAATGAAAATGGTAAGAGGATACATAAACCAGTGAAAAATAAAATGAAAATGTTAAGAGGATACATAAACCAGTGAAAAATGTTAAGAGGATATATACACAAACCAGTGAAAAATAAAATGAAATATGGTAAGAAGATATCTACGTTACTCTTGTGGTTCTCTTCCATGTGATAATAAGATAAAGTAGCAATCATGTCATCATATTAAAACAGTTAAGTCCAATCAAAAGCAAGCACAAGAAGTCCTATTAAGTAGTTAAGTCCTATAAACAGCAAGGACATGTTTAATTGGAAACTAATCAACTACTGTTGACAAAATGTACAATAAGTACAGTAGCCTAAGCCTGAAGAGTATTAGAAGCCTGTGTTTGATAATATACCTGATAAGGTTGCCCGTAGTTTTGTATACCTGTCGAGGCTTGCATTTATGCTGTGCTGTGTCATATGCTGTGTTGTCATGGCTATGTACATGAGTGATGTGGTTACCTGTTTTACAAATCATTCTGTATTTCACATTTTTTAAGGTGAACAACGATTGATTTCATACTAAAATTAAATGTGATAATTTAAAACATTGAATCAGTCACACAGAATATGAAAGACACCAGTCACTTGTGAATCAGATGGCTCCTACTGAAGAAAGTGCTCAGTCATCTGTAAATTAGATGGGTCCTACTTTTTGTTTCCTTGAGGAATCAAATTATTGCCTTGCCCAAAACAGCATGGTAATTGAGTAAAGGAAGTATTTTTCATGGGTTTGGAATTTCCGGGCTTTTGCACCAATATTTTATGAAGTAGTTGTGTTTGCAGACAACATATGAAGTAAGTTGAAGTGGATACATGAAGTTGATCAATAATGTGAGTTTTGTGTTTGCTTAGCTAACATATCATCTTAACAAATAATATATTATCAAAGCAGGGAGTCCAGTAATTAAAACTGCTGCATATACCATAACCAATTAGTAGTGGTCATGACAGGATATACCCAAGTATCTCCATTCCATGTGGCATCTGTATGAGACTGGTCTGCAACAATATCTTGCTTAACTTACAGCTAGAAAATAAAAATGGGATTACATTGGTTAATGTAAATGAGGATATGCGATGTCCACTTGTTCAACTGAAGGTGGCTGAAGATACAAATTTGTGCACACTGATACCATGGTTCTTGTATCAAAGGGACCAACAGTCGAAATTGTTTTTGTGAATGTGTCACAGAATTATACGAAAGGTACTGATTTGTAGTGTAACCCATCAAGCGTACTCTTAGTTTGTTGTGTTGGAGAGTACATGTGTGGCTATATAATTGTGACCGGTAGTCCTTGTTTAGTGCAATTGCATATTTTTCTGACAAGCGATCTGTTTTTTCATGAAAGGACTTGCATGTTGTTCTCAACATATTTTCAGCCAATAATGGTTCCATCTTTCTCCTTTGCTAAAGCGTAATGGTTTACTTGGAGTTTTTCAACAATTGTATGTTAGAACAAGTAGAAAGGAGTAGAATATCAAGTTTGGCATTTATGTAATTACACAACCGAAAAACTTTCTTCTGTGATATTGTGTATTGCATGATTATCAGTGTGTCATGTGAATGTAGCTGGTGAATTATTATTCTATCAAGTCCCGATGGTTCTTTCGTATTTTTCTTTGTTCTACTAACAGTGATTGTAAAGTCGGTTGTACTTTTTTGCCCGTTGTTGTGTGCTGTTGGGGATAATTTGATTATGTAGATAAGGCCTGATGATTTTTTGCCGGAGAAATTTGATACTTTGCTATAAAATATTGGGACAATAGTCATTAGGAACAAAAAGCAAATATACATGCTTGAATTCGTTGTGTTACATCAATGTGGCAGCAGTGTCATTCAGGTGGCTGCAGTATTGTGATGTTTCTGAAATTCATATGTGCATGCAGAAATGCTTCCAGTTCCTATCAAAAATAACGGGACCATTGTGTGTATGGTGCATGACAAGTTACCAGTGTTCAAAGGGGCTGAGGGTTGGTAAGGTGATGAAAGAGATCAATTCTGATGTTGACTCTTAATAGCCAATGATCTCAAATTGAAAAGTTTCTGAAGCTGAAAAAACGATTCAAAGTATTCTGAATGTGTAGCTTTGTAAATGAATTGATTTCAAAGAAAAAGGGATCGTTAAGTTGAAATTGTTGATCAAGATGTTTTTCTTGGAGATGGGGAGAGGATTGGATATGAGACTTAAGATCCTGATTGCTGAAATGTCAGGATGTTTTCATGTATTATGATTGTAGAGACATCAAGTGAATAGGAAGACTATCTGTTGATAAAAGTGTGGTGTTGCCCTTCCTACTTTTACATGTTTTCACATATCATGTAGCAAAACTCAGAAGTTGATTCTGGGAAGGGTATAACAATAAAAAATTGCATTTTGTATATGCAGCGGTCCTGCCATAACTCTTAAAGTGCTAATCACGGCTATATTCATTTTCTCATTACCGTTAAATATACATGTGTATAACAGTTAAAAGATTCAAATTTCACATAATGATACCTTTCATTCAAATGCCAGGAAGCCTAGCCTAAAGCAAAGATTAGCGTTAGTCAACAGCTTTCTTCGGGACACTTTGGGCGCAAAGTGATTCAAGGAATGCTGTTCACTCAGTCAGCACTATAAGGGTTAACCACTTTGCACTGAGACAGGAACTGCCGTCAGCAGGCAGTCATACACAGTCTAGCCAGGAAGGATGTTGACAGGTTAGCTGTATCATTCTTGATGATAGAAAGACTGCATTTATGACACTAGATCATAACAATAGTATTTTGAAGGGACAAAGCTTCTGGTGGACACATCGTCATCAGGTTTCTGAGGTTTAAAGTACCACCGTAAGTACATGTATATTTTAACCCTATGAAGGAGGCTGCTGTGGCAGGAGAGCTGTTGAGGAGATACAATGTCAAAGACAAGTTAAAGAAACTTAATGAGGTGGGTTGCAAAGGGGAAGTGGTTTTCTGATGAGAGGAGCCGCTCCTAAGACTTAACTGGGACCAATGTGTTTGAAAATGGCCATGAAATCAACATATTGTGACACAATGAACTCCACAACTGTTTCTTCCTGCATTATTATTATGTAACCTGTACACGCTAATAGCTTCAGGCACTGTACAGGGCTTTACAATTTAGGGCAAAGGGGGAGTGGAGTAAAACTGTTGCAATATCTGATGAACTTACATGTATATTAAGGCTGGGATCTGAAAGATGTTTATATAGTATAGTCATACATATTTTTATTTGATATTTTGACCAATCAGTGTAGGTTTTATTGCTGTGATGGAATTTATTTTGATATTTGCAAATGTATAATGCGAAAGAGGTCTCTCTCTCTCTCTCTCTCTCTCTCTCTCTCTCTCTCTCTCTCTCTCTCTCTCCCTCTCCCTCTCCCTCTCCCTCTCCCTCTCCCTCTCCCTCCCTCTCCCTCTCCCTCTCCCTCTCCTTACTATTCATATAATTCAAAAATCAGCCAAGCATTTGAAGAAATATTTTTCATCATGATGATCAGAAACTTTTGCTGCATATTTTCAATGAAATAAAATTGAGGGGAAAAAATCAAAATTTTCAAATATAACTCGCAAAAATATATTTTTGTAGAAAACTTTGTGAAAAAATAATCAAGACATGCATTATCAGACCTATATCTGAACCTTTGTTCCATAGGACTCCCTTCTTTTATTGGCCCAATAGGATTACTGAGAAGTTCACCAATATTTGCAAATTTACATAAAAATAATGCTTGGGAGGGGAGTAATTTAAAAGTTAGAAGAATTATTAGTTATGACAAGTATAGAAAGACAATTGATATATTTTTCGTGGTATTTGAGTGTATGTATCAGCAAGAAGAGTGAATGGCCGGGTATCCATTGATACCATTCATACTGAAATAATGATGCTGATTGATTGGCAAGTGATTGTACATGGCAGCGTAGACATGTCCAGTCAGATTACTAAAGTGATTGTACATGGCAGAGTAGACATGTCCAGTCAGATTACTAAAGTGATTGTACATGGCAGAGTAGACATGTCCAGTCAGATTACTAAAGTGATTGTACATGGCAGAGTAGACATGTCCAGTCAGATTACTAAAGTGATTGTACATGGCAGAGTAGACATGTCCAGTCAGATTACTAAAGTGATTGTACATGGCAGAGTAGACATGTCCAGTCAGATTACTAAAGTGATTGTACATGGCAGAGTAGACATGTCCAGTCAGATTACTAAAGTGATTGTACATGGCAGGGTAGACATGTCCAGTCAGATTACTAAGATATGATGTGCTTTGATTTATGTGCCAATAAATTTCAATGTGTGTGTTATATGATTGTCTTGTTTGTTCTAAGTTCTTTATGCCTCTCTAGGTCATGTTAAATGACTGTTGGTGGCCTTGCCTGGTGTGCTCTGTGTGTGTCTTGCACCCAGAACCCATTGGAGACAGCATTAGGTCCTGTTGGTTTTTCTCTTGCCTGAGGGTTGGAATGCTTACTGGGCATCACGGTCTTTCCCCTTTGGCAGAGCACATACCTTCATTAACTCATTCCACCCTAATGACGCTCTTTCCCGCTAATATCTAAATGTCTGCTAATTGTATTTTACTACTTTAGGGATCATTTTTCAAAATTTTGGATGAAACTTGCATGGAAGATCATTCCAAATTATATGCCCATGGTCAACAGCTTTCCTTGGTGCGCTCTGGGTGCAATGCGCCCAGAGCGCACCAAGGAAAAATGTTGACTCGGTCTTCTGTCGGGGTGGAATGAGTTAAGTAAGCAGCTTACTCTGAAGCAGACCGGTGTAACAGTATAACTCCCCCCCCCCCCCCTGATAACTTTTCGTCAGGGGAACTTATCCTATGATAACTTTCCTCCCCCTTGGATAACTTTCCCCCCAGTCCAATCTTGCACATAACATTGTTTAGTGATATCCTACCCATGCTGCAAATGTAGGGATGACTGTTGCACCTTAAAAAATATCTTGTTTTGATATTTTGATTCAGATTAATCTGGTCACAGAGTATAATATAAATGGTAATAGTTGGTATGACATAATTTATTCTTTACTTGTCCATTCTTGAATCAAGAACAAAATGAATTTTCTTATTTTTGCAAAACAAAATAATTGGAATCATACTATGCAGAATGTACACATTGATATGAAAGTAAAATTTTAATTTCTAAAAATAATACATGAACAATCAGAGTCTTTCCATTTAAATTTAGACATAATTATATCCTTAGCCAGTAATATGTCCTCATCATTGTGTAGACCTAATAAAATTTTAGACCTTGATTTGAAAACCTTCCTTTGACATTTAGTACAGCATAATGTAACAGCCTAAGTGTTCAGCAAAATACATATCCCTGGAATTAAAAGACAATGGAACATATGTAACAGGGGTGGAAAAGATTGCCCAAGCCTGGGTTACTAACCTTCATCCACAAAATAAGCCTACTGCCTTTCGGCAGTATTTTGTATATGTGAAATAAAATTTCTCAATAGCTCAGAATTTAGGGAGGTACAAACTCAAAGACCCGCGTGAGCACACAGACAAACTTAAAATATGGGGTAGAGGTAGATTGTCCAGGGTTGGATAAGTTGCCCCCTCCTCCATAAGTTAAATGTGCTTCCTTTCCTCCATATTTTTTTAAAGAAAAAATGAAATACTTAAGCAAACTATAAATAAAAAGATTGATTTAAAACATTTATACCACACAAAGAACATAGACTGACACTGATATTGAAGTGAAGGGGGGGGGGGGGGATTGTCCAGGCCTGGATAACTCCCCACCCCCATTCATGTGCTCCTCTTTCTTGCAGATGGAAGGTAATATATATATATATATATATATATATATATACTGCAAAGAAGTGGAAAATTTGTATTTTGAATGAAAAATACTGATGGCACACATAGCAAATATAGTGGAGGTGGGGAAATTACCCTGGCCTGGACAACCTCCCCCCATGCCACATTTTTTTGTTTTCTTTGATCTCTGTCTTGTAATTCAACCTGCCATCCAAAGTCTTTCCTCATACTTTTATAAACTGTAAATGGCTGTCATTTCCTACATTTAAATACAAATTACAGATGGAAAGATAACCTTTTTTATGGGGGGGGGGGGGAGTTATCCTGGCCTGGACAACCTCCCCCCACCCAAATAATAACAACACAAAGAACAGAGATTGACACTGACACATTCAGATTTATCTGTTCATAGAGTACAATATAAACGATAATAGTCAGTGGTCTTTCCTGCATTTTGAACTGTCAGTGGCCACAAAGATTTAAGAACAAAAAACTGAAATATTTCACATTTATGTAAAATTTGAGATGTTTCTAAAAATAGATGCATCTCAAAATGTCCTCAATTCTAAATAAAAGACTTTCATGAATAAAACAGGCACTGTTACAAAATTAGTCACAATTGATCAACTTTGTCATGAATGATGATAGATGGAATAGGCAAATATAATTGCAGCATGACGAAATTTGTAAATAGGGAAGCCTTAATGAATGTACTTATAATAAAAGGAAGCCATGCCTCTGTGGCAATGTATGGGGTTGATCAAGAAAATAAGAAATAAAGTATATGATAATGTAACCTATGCACCTATATTCTTGCGCGTGATATATATATACACATATGTTTCTTATGGCAAACTTTGGTGTCTGTCATGCTTCAGTGACTAGGTCACGACAGAAACCGTCCGATCACCCCTCCTCCATAGTGAGTCTTATCAAGTCTAGCTGATAACTGAATTGCAAACATAGTGGTGCTGACTACCTTTTGGAAAGAGCTAGATTTGACTATTATACAAGTCTTTGATCATATTCCACTGATGTGTACATACATGCACACCACTTAGCCTTATAAGACAGGTGGCTGGCTTCTTTCCTATCGTTTGTAAACAGTGTTTGACTTACTGTACAGACAGGATGACATTATAATGATCGCCTGTATTGTCTAAGTATAAGAAGAGGATACATCCCAAGTTCAAGGGATTTATCTGGAATCCAGCTTTTTTAAATAACGGAACGAAGCCTAGGGATTTAAAAATGCAGGATTCCAGATAAATCACGAGAACAAGGGATGTATCCTTTTTATACCATGCCTTCTTTGTTTTCATGAACATAAATGCATTTTAAAATGTATTCACCAAAGCAAATCAGTCCTGTGTTGAAATTTAGCTATCAAAATTTAAAGCAGGGATATATGTGTAAGCAGGTGAGATATATATCCCTTGAGAAAACAAAGGAGGCATGGTATAATGCACTCTTACTCTTCGTGTCTAGTGAGAGTCCAGCTAAAAACCTCAGCCATGATTTTCCATTGCCATGCATTGTGAAAACTACAATGTCTGTCTTAAATGGACTTGTGGTGGCAAGTATTTCCAAGTCCGTGGCCCACTGACCATTTCGATCCATCCTGCTGTTGTGTAGATAATCTTCCATGTTTGCCTGCAAGTACTCACTCAGTTTGTCATTTATGCCAACTGACATATAGTTCACCAGAGGACTCCTGATTTCATTATGTTCTTCTTCGTAACCAGTTATTATGTATGAAATTGCTCTAAAATAACAGTTGCCATCCCCTTTGATTTTGTGCACTTTTTATGGCTAGGTCAGGTTGTTTCCAATGCTACTGAAGAACTTCAAGATCGACTTTGTGTGTTAAGTGCCAAAGAGTTTGCACATGTTCACACATCATAACGTTGAATTGGCTGAAACTGGATATTTTCAGGTGGCGATTCTTTTTCAACAGTCACATCCTTGTTGGAGCCTTCATTTGACATATTTGACACAAGATGTTTCTTTGAAGATGCAGACTCTTACGGCAATATTTTCTTTGTTGGGCTGGCTTTTTTAGA
This sequence comes from Hermodice carunculata, assembly GCA_964020975.1. Lineage (NCBI taxonomy): Eukaryota > Metazoa > Annelida > Polychaeta > Eunicida > Amphinomidae > Hermodice > Hermodice carunculata. Next base: position 39,874,698 of record OZ026616.1, read on the forward strand.
GTCTAACTTGAATCTTTTCCTTGGCGAGCTAGCTTCTTCAGACTCCAAGTCTGGCTTGATTTTTCTCTTCGGTAGACTGGCTTCTTTACCATCGTCTGGCTTGATTTTCCTCTTCGGTAGACTGGCTTCTTTACCATCTTCTGGCCTGATTTTCCTCTTAGGTAGACTGGCTTCTTCACCATCGTCTGGCCTGATTTTCCTCTTAGGTAGACTGGCTTCTTTACCATCATCTGGCTTGATTTTCCTCTTCAGTAGACTGGCTTCTTTACCATCTTCTGGCCTGATTTTCCTCTTCGGTAGATTGGCTTCTTTACCATCTTCTGGCCTGATTTTCCTCTTAGGTAGACTGGCTTCTTTACCATCATCTGGCTTGATTTTCCTCTTCAGTAGACTGGCTTCTTTACCATCTTCTGGCCTGATTTTCCTCTTCGGTAGACTGGCTTCTTTACCATCGTCTGGCTTGATTTTCCTCTTCAGTAGACTGGCTTCTTTACCATCGTCTGGCTTGATTTTCCTCTTAGGTAGACTGGCTTCTTTACCATCTTCTGGCCTGATTTTCCTCTTAGGTAGACTGGCTTCTTTACCATCATCTGGCTTGATTTTCCTCTTCAGTAGACTGGCTTCTTTACCATCTTCTGGCCTGATTTTCCTCTTCGGTAGACTGGCTTCTTTACCATCTTCTGGCCTGATTTTCTTCTTAGGCTGACTTCTTTACTATCATTTGGCTAGATTTTTCTCTTAGGTGGGTTGGTATCTTTACTAGGCCTATCACTAGGCGGTTGCTTTGTCTTTGTTTTAGCTTTCTGCGATGTCATGTTCATCAACTTTCCCTGACTTGGGTAGTATTTCTTGAGCCTGCTACTGTGGTATGCTGTCTTAAGTTGCACCCCGTCCATATTTGTGAGGTGATAGATGCCTTTCTCCTTGACCGCAGAAATTATATACTCCCCAGTCCAACGGACACCTAATTTGCCTCCCCACCTCCTTGCATTTCTCATTGCCTTGAGCTGGACAAGATCCCCAACTTTGTACACAGGAGCTCTGTTTCGCTTGTCATACTGCTTTTTCTGTCTTGCTTGGCCTGCCTTGAATGTTGTCAGATGCTGAGCCATGAGCAACTACTGTCAGTTTCTCCGATGATTCAAGCTTATCTTCTAGCGATGCTTGATTTCCTCTTTGTTCTTTGATATGGTAACTGTCAGGTCAATAGGCAACACTGCCTCCCTCCCAAACATAATGTACAATGTATCCGGTAATAGCATACTTTGAGGTGCGGATGACAAAGAGACACCCTCAAGCACAGTTGCCCAATCATGTTGGTCCTCCAAGTTTTTGAGGTTACACTCCTCCATTGTGCGATTCTGATATTCCACTTGAAAAGCATACACTTCATTCTACTTCTTGTTTGATAAGGCTGTATTAACTGCATTTACATGTATGGGGTTTAACAGTGTTCTGTCCCCAAAAAGAGTGTAAATGTCATCTTATCTTATATTGTCTTATCTTGTGCAAGAAGTGTAGTGTTGAGCCAAAGCAGATATTGACTCAGTTGTTGTTAAAATTTAACATGTATGAACAAAAGGATGTGACCATCGGGAAAAGTAGGCTGATAGGTCAGTTGTATGTCACAGTGCTATTTTGTAGCATGGCTTCAAAAATATGCAAATTAGGGACAATATGAATTTCAAAGGATGCATTCTACTTCACAGTACAGGTTTTTGGTACAGCCATGCATGTCCATTGAAGAGTAAACCAACATAATGGGATTTTGATTTATGAAAATAGGCAGATGAACGAAATTCAAATCTTCACTATCTTCAAAAGTATTATAGAAAGCTTAAGTTTTTACGTCCTTTCAACTCTTATATTGCTGAATTGACTCCCTTTAATGAAATGGACAGGGAAAAACTAAAAAAAAGAAGATCTGCTTAACAGCAAATCTCTGTGTACTTACAAGTGCACATTTTTTTCAAGAGTTTGCAAACTTTTTAAAACTCAACTGGAGAGGAATATAAAATAACACTATCGCCTGTCACAGTGACAGCAAGAAACAAGAAGAATGACAGTCCTGCGCTCAGCTGAATATGTCAACAGTATAATTCATGTCATTGGGCCTTTCACCTTGGGAATAAGGTCAAGGTCACCAGTGTCCTGTCTAAATCTCCCCTGCATAGAAGATCACAATCAAGTTCAACATCAAAGTACTAGCTCACGCATTTTTTAAGTTATGATGTGAACAGTAAAATTCTTATAATTGTCCCTGTGACCTTTGGAATGTGAGAAAGAAGTCAAAAATGTCAATTAGCATTGCAAACCCTATTGAATTTGCAATCCCCATGGACTTGCATGGTAATCAAAAGGTATTTAAAAACAACAACAACGAAATCATAAAAAATCCAAATCTCTCTGGATCATGACCATGCCAAATGGTCAATAACCCCCTGGTAGGAGTTGGAAACGCATCTCCATCTATTATAGTCCTGATCATATTCTAGATTTAAATTTCGATTCTCCTAATTAGCATGATTTATATTGCTGCAATTTTTGTTTGATTTTCATCAGAAGCACAATGGTTAAAATCTCCTGGTAGAAGTTGGAATGGCATCTGTATCTGTTATATTTTGAAAATATTCACAATTTAAAATTTTCAAATGCTCTAAATTAGAATAAATTTAACTTGCTACAATTTTGGTTTCAACGTCATTGGATGCACAAGGGTCAATAACCCTCTGCGTGAAGTCAGAATGATATCTCTATCTGTTTTAATTTTGAAGATAATCCATATTTATTATTTCAAATGCTCCTTATTAGCATAATTGAGATTTCTTCAACATAACAGGCATCTCACATTAACTTTTTCGAAGTGAAAAGTGACCAGAAATGTAGTTTTAATGTTCACTATATCTCATTTTACAACTTTCAAGTTTGGCCTTGTATCACTTGAAGAGGTCATGCACCGAAATAGATGTCATTCAGGACACTTCCAAACACCAAGAGAAGAAAGTACACATGTATCTCTGTAAAAAGCAAATTAATTGTATATACTGTATTTAGATTTTGGAGTACAGATAACATATAGTTGTTTGCGTTTCTTTTCTTGATGAGTAGAGATAGAGATGTCATTCCAACTTCAGTTTGTAGGTTTGTAATATAGCCCCCATCCAATGGGCAGTGACCCGAAGTTGTTAATTTAAATTCATTAATTCATGCAAATTAAACTAACACACAAAGTTGAAATTTTGAATAACTTTGCATAGTTTTTATCTTTCATTTTTTCTTGTTTTAAGATCATCTGAGGGGGTCTTAAGGTATTAAATACCTAAATCGTAAAAATGTTTATAAACTTGAATATCTGGATATAAATATGAAATTTCTGCTGCAAGCAAACTTGACCAGCGAAACCAAATTTTGAGTTGTATTATCAGAAACCCAAATACATGTAAGACCTAGTCTAAAGGAATCACACACCAGCTTGAATCTCTTGGCAATAATTGTCTTAGATTAAAATTTGAAGTTTTGTCTTGGACCTTTCATTTATGCGTAAATATTTTATAACCAGATATTTCACTGAGGATGTTTCCAGCTTTCTCAATGGAAGTAAAGATATTATTTGAACATTAAACTGGTCAGTTAGGCCTAGAAAGTAAATATATATAATTTTGTGATGTTATTTACACGGAAACGAGAGTCACAAAAAATATTTGTACTTATAATAATAAAATAATGTAGAAGTTTCCAGTATGTGCTAAAAATTCCAGCCCAGGCCTGATAAGGAAATATTTAATCATTTTCCTTTACAATAGGGTCCCAAGCATGTCCTATCTGCAATCCATTATCCCGATTTATACCAGTGTCAGGACCTGTCTAGTAGATTTTAATTTTTAAAGATTCATGCAATTTTCTTTTCCAATAATTAGCTCATAGGTTAAAGTTTTGCTTTGTTTCCAACATATTTGTTTCCACAGAAAAAAAGTCCAAGAAAACAATTCATTTTTAAAGCTTTGAACAATATATTTGTGAATAATTGCCTTGTTTTATAGGCATATTTTCAGAGACAATCTGCATCAATCAGTCTTAAACTCTTTTAACATGTGAACACATGAATAAGGCTTTCACTCACAAGGCCATTGCTTTGAAGATGGTAGGCACTAGTTACTCTGTGATCCACTCCTGTCGGTCATTGCACTTCATCTTGAGTGCTGTTCACAAACTCTCTACCTTGATCACTTATCTGGATCTTTGGGACGCTATAACGGCCAATTAGGCTGTACAAGAATTTGCCAACTGACATTACACTTTTGTCAACAAGTGGGGCAGCATCTGGCCATTTACTCTGGTAGTCTATTGCTGTAACTGAAATATAATAAAAGGTACATTTAAAACTATGATTCTATCAACATATCATATCTTGTTAACAGGGTTAGATTGTTATGCTAGTTGCACATCAGACATGTCATTGATCAAGGTTATTGACAGATGACATGAATTTGCCAACTGACATTACACTTTTGTCAACAAGTGGGGCAGCATCTGGCCATTTACTCTGGTAGTCTATTGCTGTAACTGAAATATAATAAAAGGTACATTTAAAACTATGATTCTATCAACATATCATATCTTGTTAACAGGGTTAGATTGTTATGCTAGTTGCACATCAGACATGTCATTGATCAAGGTTATTGACAGATGACATGAATCTGATAAATATGTCCATCGCTATATACACAACTGTTTTTTACCCGTCGACCTTGTGGAGCCAAATTGTATTGTTGTACCCTGCGCTGTACATCTTGTGTTACCACTCTGACTATTGAAAGCCTGCATCTAGCAATCTAAATCTTAACAAAAGAAGAACCATAGAGTGAACTAAAAGCTTATTTAAAATCAAGGTTTTACTTCTATGTTTGACCTATTACTGCACATCAGGATATTTTTGAGCTAATTTTAATTTGGCGCTATTCGCACTACCCTCTTATGCGCAAAATTAAAAATTTGTGCTGTGTTAAACTAACTTCCTCTGTACGTTCCTTGGCTGTTGTCACACAGCAAAACATGTTTACTTCTTGCCGACCTTCACTGATTGACTAACTACAGTGTGAGCTCAGCACAGGGGGAGATTACCACGTGATTTTTGAGGCGGCAAATTGATGGAAAATTCAATGTGTGGCAACTAGTGTGAATTAATGCTGGTATGAACAGAGGTCGTATGGTGCCTTTGGAGCACTTTTACCTGACTGGTTCCAAACGGGTGTGCATTTTTGTTTTGTGTTGCTTTGGATTGTGCAAAATTAAAATGCGCAAAAATGTTCCTTTTTTAAGGAAGATTGGTTATGCGTAAAATAGAGCACATGCAAAAACTTTCCGTATATACATTATTTAAGGTCAAAGGTCAAGTGCACACTCGTACGTATAGTGTTGCTATAAGTAAGGGAGTTTTTAAGAACAGACTTTTAGATTGCATATGTTGCAACACCAGTACAAAGATTATCTTATGTTTAAGCATATAAGTTGATTGTCTGTCTCTGCATCAGTAAATAGAACTTTACAGAGCTGTAAAATTGATTTTCTTCAAAACCAAACTCATCTGAGAGATCTGACTTCCAAATTGTGCATGATGGTACACCAGAATAAGGTCTATTTTATGTTGAAGCAGAGTTAACCCTCTGTCCATCTGTCTGGCTGTTTGTCAGTCCATCTGTCCAATTCTGTCTGTCCATATGAAACTCAAGTCATATTAATATACACAGCGAAAGAAAAAAAGCACTGGTGGCCAAATAGTTCATTATGCTCATGGTGCTTATCCCCAATCATTCCCTTCATCAAGTCATTGTGTTTTGCATCATTCAGTTGATTGGTTACTGAATTAGTGTATTGTATAATACATTTGTGTCAGCTTGCTATGTTTTATATTATATTAGTTATGTTGAACTTGCATCTGGTCCTCTATGCAGGACAGATTAAGCCAGTAAAGGAGTGACCTTGACCTCATCTAAAGGCCACAGGGTCACTTTCAAAAACTTTACTGTTCACCGATAATTTGAGAATTTTACTGGTAAGCTCAAGTTCATATCCAAATGCTAAAATGTAAAATTCTGTTGATATTTCCTCTATGTACAATAAAAGAGGACGTGTTGCAAAGATAAAAAAGTGCTCTTGGTACTGGATGGACATTCCAGTCATACTCAGAATCTGTATGCTGTAACTGAGGCGAAAGAAAATTGTGTGATCGTTCTATCACTCCCATTGCACACAACGCATCACATGCAGCCACTTGATCTAACATGTTTTACACCCTTAACACATACCACTACCAGGTTCTAGGTAGCTGGGTGCGTTCTAGGTAGCTGGGTGCAAAAAAATATTGGGAAAGCAGTCTCTGTTTTTCCAAGTTGCTGGGCTCTTTTCACAGACATATGAAAGGACAGCCACCATTGGAAATGTAGTGTCTGGATGAAAAAAGGGCGGTATCTGGCCTGTGAACAGTCTAGTATTCCAAGAACATGAGTTTGCTCCAGCACTAGTTACTGATAAAGATGAAATGCCAGCATCATCTGAAGCCACAACTACTTCAAGACAAGCAGAAGTGACAGTTGCTACTGGGTCAGCTGTTGCACACATGTAAAATGGGCATCAACAACCTGACTGTCCAGCAGTATCGGTTGCACCATCCACCTAAAGACAGGCAGAAATACCACATACAGCAACTGTACTTGTACAAAATGAACACTGGTGGCGTGTATCTCCAGAGCCATCTTCTGCAAGCCAACCTGAGGTGGGAACCACCACTGTTCTTGGTGTGTCTTAAGATGCTGATAATAGCATTGTCTACAATATTGAACACAGTGGATTGAATAAATCTATGACTTACTTGATTTGTTCTCTTACTAGATATGACACAGATGTAGTAACTGAATCTCATACAGCTGATAGTCCACCAGGTGTGGCACAACACTCTCGTACTGATGGGGAAGAATCAACCACCCCTGTTCCATTTGATATGTTTGACACAAACATACCTCAAGACATCAGAAAACTTCTTGACTCGGCACCTAAGGTAACGTCCATGGCAACAGGGCCCCCAAGCCTTTCACATCGCACAAGTCCCTTGACCAATACAAAGAGACAATACAACTACAGCATTAAAGATATAACTTCATTAACAAAGATGCGTATAGTGGGGCTGCCTAAGCGCCGAAGAATTGATTATGGCGGCCTAATATTAACAAGTTCCCCATACAAGCAAATGCTTGAAGAAATGCAGAAAAAGAAAGTTCCTGAAAAGAAAAGTACGCAAAGCAAGGGAGGCAGAAAGAAAAAATGTACTAGCGCAGTACAAAACACTATCAGGAATAAAAATATAACTAAGAAATGCAGGCAATCCAGGGTGCACACTCTAGTGAAATCCCATCTAGTGGCTGAAGTCAAACAACTGAGATGATACCAGGTGTGTCACAGGGGCAAAATCCTGATGATGCAGAAGTGCACACCCCTTTAAATTTAACTGAGGAAGATGCTTCTGCACATATACCACGAATCATGGTGGTAATCAGGTACCAACTGACCCTAATGTGGGTGATGGGGAGACTTCAACACTTAACCATTCATTTGACATGTTTTGATGTGCCTCAGTGCACTCAAAGGAAAGAAAGAAGCGAAGCATAATGTGCCACAAAACAAGTCACATTACAGGAGGATGATGCACGGGAATCGGCCTTTTCAAATTCAGATTAAGACCGTGTGTTGCCCACAAGTACTTCCAATCATGATGACAATTAGGCACCAACTGCCACAAATGTGGGTGATAGAGAGGCATCAACGCCGAATCCTCATTTGACATATTTGATATGCCTCCATGTGTTACAAGAAAACAAAAAAAGCAAAGTACAACGTGCCAAAAACAAGTCACATTACAGGAGGTTAATGTAGGGGCGCCGACCACTCCGAATGCAGATCAGGGAAGTGTGTTCCCCACAAATACCTCTAACGTTAATGACAACCAGGCACCAACTGCTCCCATAAAAAGAAGCAAAAAGAAAAGCGAAGAAAAATAGAAAAAAAAACAACCCGAAGTCTCATTGCATGCAACACAGTCTTCTTGGGAGGGAGAAGATTGGACCTGTGTTGTTTGTGAAGCAAATAGAAAGGAGGATCAATTCAGTGCAAAAATGCGTAAAGTGGGCACATGAAGCATGTGCGGATATTTCAGATTCAGTGTATTACTACTGTGATAAGTGCAGTAATTAAATGTAACCACAAAAATAACATTAAAGTGTAGAACCAGTGCTGTGAACAGGTTGGCATTGAGAATTCTAGGCTGAAAATACACATCTGTTGAGCATAACGTATTCCTTATTGCGTTTTAAAGAAACAATCTTAAATTAAATATATTATTCTGAAGTAGATTAAAATTTTGATTCTATGTTACACACAGAAAATGAGCACGAGTATTTGTTTGCAATTTGAAAAACGTCAAATGACGTTACACACAACTTTAATTCATGTCAATTACAGCGATGGAGCCTTTGAGATTCAAAGATTCCGTTTTCAATTGACTTTTCTTGTTCTGAAGGAGATCAAAACCTTGGAATTTATGTTTAAACAGACTAGTGTTATGTTTGTTTAATTTGCATTAAGAAAAAAAAGATGCCGATGGGTAACACCTTAAGTCATATTAATTACCATGTAGCCTTGAAGATTTAGAGATATAGTTCATCGAATTCAGGTATATTGTTCTGAAGGAGATGGAAATTTTGGAATTTTTGGGACACACGACAGTGATTGTCTTTGTTTAATTTTGAATTTAAAATTACGCCCGACGCTGTTGGGTATCGCCAATAGTCATGTTAATTACTATGTACCCTTGAAAATTTAAAGGTACAGTTTATCGAATTCAAGTACATTGTTCTTCACAAGATGGGAATTTTTTATTTTATGTTAGACACACGCCAATGATTATGTTTGTTTAATTTTCCCTTTCAAAATAAGCCCAATGCTGTTGGGTATCACCTTAATTCACGTTAATTGACATGTACCCTTGAAGATTTAAAGTTACTAGCTACTGAATTGAAGTACATTGTTCATGTTGTTCTTAAGACGATGAGTTTCAATTAACAATAAGTCCGACAGTGTTGGGTATCACCTTCACTCATGTAAATTACCATGTACCCTTGAAGACTTAGAGTGACTTTTAAACAAATTATAATACATTGTTCTAAAGGAATTTTGAACTACATGTTGGAAATATGCAAACGATTCTTGATTGCAGATTTAATGTACCAGTTTATCTCTAGTTAAGGTTAAAAGGTATATGTTCAATTTGAGGTCATTCTTGTGAATTACTTTATTGTTAGACTCTATGATAGATATATTTCACAAATTCTGTTAATTCCCAGTTTGAAAAAGAAACCCGCACAGTGACCTTATGTAACGCTTTTACTTCTCTCTTCAAACTTCAATGGAACAGTCAATTTTGGGAACTGTTGTACAAATTTTTTAATTTGTTTTAAATTGGAATAAAGTGCATTATATATATATATTTTTTTAATTTTGTAATTCCTTGCTTACTGTCTATACTCTTTCAGTATTATGTTAAAAGGTGTGTAGTAGTTACTGGACATGTTTCTTTAAGTGGTCACTTCAGTTTGACAGTTTGGAATAAGCTTGAAATACAGGCCATTGTACGTGAAAATAAGACAATCAAAAGTTAAACGACATCAAAATTTAGACATTCATTTGTGCAGCGTTCAATTTTCTTGGAACCAGATATTTTTACCAGCCTAAACTAACCAGGATGAATTAGATAGCCTCCTCTGTCGTAAGATGTCGTAAGATTCTTATCACAAGAACAGAAAACTTTTCTGTTATTCCGTAATAGAGAATGAATCAACTTTTATGGGGCTGTTTTTGGTGGCGAGATGACCACCGGCTTTGACAGAGAAGTGCGTGATGAATACAATAAAATCAACTTTACAAACCAAATCCAAACATTGAGCCTTAATTTTATATAAAGTTTCTCGATGCTTCTGCTTCAAACAAAATGGTTTCCAATTTTTCAAATAGCTAAAAACCATAGCATTATGAGAATTATGGTAGGCGTAGTTATTAGCTCTAATTTCCATTTGGACAAAGAATTCAAAATTGAAATATAGTGAGCTACAATAACATAGCTAGAAAATACAAATAGAAAAAGGTGTTGAATAAAGTTTGTCATTTTAATTGGATGACCCCGGATCTTTGAGGTCCTCAAGACAGAGTTGCTACAGCAAATAATGGATCAATATACTTCAGGATAAGAATACAGATTGGCTGGAGGAAGAAAATAAAGTAATGAGAACCGAAACACAGAGAGTGCAGGCTTATGCTGTGGAAAATGAACAGTATAGCCAAAACAAAACAAAAACCAAAAACAAAACAACAAACAAACAAACAAACAAACAAACCGAAGAGCCAAGGGAAAACTGCGTGCAAGCAATAGTTGATTTAATCAACAAAAAAACCAAAGTGCCCATTTCTGATGATGACATTGAAGCCACACACAGGCTGAAAGCGGGCAGAAATGTGGGTGACAGACCCCTCTCCATCATTTTATGCTTTGCACATAGGAGTATGAAGTACAAGATCATGAGACGCAGAGCTCTTGAGAGCAGTGGGAAAATAATAACAGATGGCCTGACCCATTGGATGTACCAATGCTTTAACTGTGTCAAAAACGATCCAATAGTAAAAGAGTCTTGGACTTTGGATGGCAAAATTTTTGCCAAAGACCGACAAGACTGTATTGTCCGTGTGTGATATGGGCCCCTGGATGAGCTATTGGGTACACATGTGGACATCCCCGAGTAGAGTATGGGGTGTAAAAGGTGAACAGTCCTTAGGTAAAGGAGCTTTTGTAGACCTATAATAACTGCTTTCACGTTTCATTCTGGAGCTGAACTGCACTAGCGATAGAGGAGTTTATGGTAGTGCTAGTGTACATTTAGTGTCATACAGACACGCTCCATTGACTTGCTCACCTTACACAAAACTCTTGCTGATTTGGCCTCCAATATATCTACAAGATTTGAAATTCGACCAGACACTACGGGAGTCCTCATTATGGGGTATTACACCCTGTAAACTGTTATTTGTTGTTTATATATGATAACAATTCAACTTACCTTTAATCCATTTGTCTCTTTCCTAAAATCATGTATGTGGAGAGGTTCCTATACTATGTGCAAAAATGAGACAGAACTGTCTCCCTGTTTTCCTGTTGGCAACTGTGCAGGAGTATATTTATCATCTATAATATCAGTACTTGTACTCTTTGACAGACTTGGTTCTTTGTTTATTGGTATATAGTATACCTGGCTTGTGGAGGACATTTCCACACATATATTACAATTTACATGCATTTATTGAATTTGAGCATACATGGTTTAATTTACTTTCGTAATAGTAGCCTTTTTTAGGCAAGTTTCATGTTTAAATGCTGATCTCATGCTTTACCAAGTGTACCTTAAGGAACTTTGTCCACTGATTTAGGTTTATTAAAATATAGTACCTGTATGGCTAGGGAAAGATAGGGGTACTAATTTTATGGGAATATGCACATGAGCTTTACTTTACTCCAACATAAGAAGTCTGTTCAAGGCTATGAAAAAGAATAAGTTATGCTAATTGAATGATCTGTACATTAAGACTTAGTGAAACCCCATGCTGCCGAAATGTTACAATATAAAGTTCCTACTCATGAGAGTTTATTTTATGGTATTACAGTGATAGCATGCAAGTTGTCCATCTTTAATTTTGCCTGGAGTACCCTACAAAAGTTACCTAGGGTGATAATTTAGATTGGTAAACAGACTACATATGTCAGGTGAACCTAAGTATTTAAAAGTACGTGCACGGTGGTAGAATTTATGTATATATGTTTATAAAAGAATGGAAATACATGTACATTGCATGTGGTGCATATTGTCTTACAGACATGTTTGGGAGAATGGACAAAACTGGCCAGAAGACCATGCATGTTGATGGTAGAGTTATTTTCAGGTCAAATAAACAGTATATTACATTATGATAATGCCATGCTGTATGTAATACAGAGGAACTGGGTAGATTGTGGAACTTCCAGTGGAAATAGCCTGTACAGACTCATTTTCAATCTTTAAAATGATGATTGATAAATAGTAAGTACATTAAATACCCTTCATTGAAAGTCCACGTGCAAATGGAGTCTTTTTGAATAGTCGGTTGGTGTATGCTTGAAATATTTTAAGTTTGCATATAATGATGTATTGAACTGTTCAACATTTTGGTTGCATTTTAACACCCTTGTAGCAGGCTGTTGTCACATTTACTTGGATGGTACGTAACCCATGATTTACAATAAAACCTGTCCGAGGGGACACCTCCGCTAAATGGGCACCTGTGTTTAGTGGGCACTGTTGCTTGGGCAAGTTCCCTATACTTCCCATGTTAATAGACCTGCGCTAAGTGGGCACCTGTCTTAAATGGGTACTTTAGCCCGGTCCCAAGGGTGCCCACTTAACACAGGTTTCACTGTACTTTCTTATTTCTACAGACGGGTAAGCAGAGACTAGACACTGCAGAGCAGAGGCTTCCTGTGTGTGTGGTCCGCCTTTGCCTCTGTGTTTATTTCTCCAGGTCGCAAGCATGCGTTTGGATGCTGATGCGGACTGTGCACATAGGGAGGCCCTTCTTTAAGGGAGGTTTTCCTACAAAAATTATATACAATAAAAGCTGTTTGAAAGCTACATTAAAATTCACGGAGTAATTCTAGAGTACTCTTTAGAGGTTGCTTATACCAATAGCTTTCCTGCCCAGGGGTGCCCATTGGATGGTTTGGTGATCGGAAGCCCCTGTTTTGCAACCTGGCGAGGCCCGGGGGCCGGGTCCTGGGCTCCGGTCAGGAGGTTTGGGGGGGGGGGGGTATTGGTGCCTTAAATGCATTCCACGCCATGCTGTGGACCCGTTCTAGATGATGATTTGTACTTGTCTATAGGGTCACGTAAGATTAGTAGAAATGGTTATAACAGAGTACATGTGCTGATAATAATAACATCATTTATATTTGAAATATATGGTGCCTATCAATGACAATTTATGCCTGATTTACGTTAGTATGAAAGTGGCATACATAATTTTAATTGTAATAAACGAAATAATTAAAAGGTACTGAATAAGAACACTTATATTGGATCTGGTTTAAGTGTGGTGAACACCAATTTTAATTACTTTTGACAGGCAATGGACTGTTAGGTGCTAGCTTACCTCCAAGTAAATGGGGCAGCTGATCTTAACTTAGTTGTTAGACAGTTAGCAGGAAGACGAAACATTTTTTTGCTCAACACATAACCCTGGATGGCCATTGCATCAATACATGACTGCAGGTAATATAGCACTGCCAAATATCAGAGCCATCTGGTGGAGGATTACTATGATTCTTTAAATGGAGTTTCAAATTATGAACACTTTTTTCGAGGAGGCATTGTAAAACGCATCCAGTTTGGTTGGACATGATATTATTCCCCTTCTTTTACTTTATGTGAAAGGTCCTAGTTTAGAATAACAGACAATTTCTTCAAACTACATACCAGGATATTGGTGAAGATCATGGCTTGTATGTTTTACTAATTTAATACTAATTAGTTTTGACCTTCTTGGGTTTTGGCAATGAATTAGTTCATTGAACAGTTGTTAAGGTTTGAGATAATCCAAGTGGGTTTGAGTTCTTGCCGAGCCTAGATTTTAGTGCTATGTCATGCACATATGTACTGCTAAAGTTTTAGAGCAATTTATACTAGAGAGTATACAGATGGTATTTTTAATTAAAGGTAAACATACATGGGATGGGCCTATGTTTAGGCCACTTTTCAGTCTCTTTTTTCCTTCAAACTGATATATAGGGAATAATGGAGGTATTAGTGGATATACAGGTCATAGTGGCCTCAAGGTTGTGTGCTAGATTAAGCACATATGACCGAGACCTTTTACTTTTTTTGCATTCTTCTTTCATTATTTTCAGTTTTCAAATTTAGTTACAGGAAAAACTCTAACAAGGTGCAAACTGCAGGTAGCAGAGTCCTATTTTTACTCTTTGTTCTGAGGCAGTAGAGATACCTATTGTATATAGCTTACTGGTACATTAGGACGACACATGTTGTAAAATTGAGATGTCGGAGGTTGTAATAAGTTCATTGAATGTAAAGGGTTTGCGAGATTATGAAAAAAGACGCGACTTATTTTATTATTTTCCCAAAAGTGAAGCTAGGATTGTATCTCTACAGGAAGCGCATTGTACTCTGGAGATAGAGTCTGATTGGAAGGCTGAATGGGGTTACAATCTTTTATTTGCAAATGGGACAAGTGAATCAAGACGGGTCTGTATTTTTTTAACAACTTTTATATGGATATACATGATGTACACTCAGACGCAGATGGAAGGCATATCATTGTAGACATTACAATTGCAAGCTAAAGAGTAACATTAGTTGAATCATATTGTCCAAATCAGGATGCACCCGTCTTCTTCGAAAATATCGAACACAAAATGGACGATATTCCTAATGATAATAGAGTTTTAAGAGGGGATTTCAATGTAGTTTTAGACATATAAAAGGATGAGAAAGGTGGTCGAGCTCACATACATCATAGAGTTTAAACAACCTTGTTATCTTTAATGGAAGATACAGGCCTCATTGATATTTGGACGGCGAAAAACCCAGATAAATTAAGATTCACTTGGCACAGAAATAACCCTAATCTATTTAGTAGATTATATTTTTTCGTAGTTTCATTTGGCATGATTTCATACATAAAACACACAGACATCAAATCTAGCTTCAGAACGGACTATTCAAACAATAATTTGACATTAACAACAGCCTGACGAGAGAGACAAGGGTTTTTGGAAATTAAACTGTTCGCGGCTAAACTGATAGAGAGTATATTAATCAAATAAAAGTAACTATAGCAGAAACAGTATTTTTAAGCACTAAAGCAAAATCAAGATCTCTTGTGGGATACGGTGAAGTCACAGATAACAATAAAGTATGCAATAGGAAGGGCATGGACAGAATTAATAAAATCTACATTTTGAAACTAAATTAAAGGAGTTAGAGGAAATACAGCATAGTGGTAATGATCCCAGTAAATATGAGAACGAGATTAAGAAAAGAAAGGAAGAATTAGAGAAGGGAGTGGAACATGCAACAAAGGGAGCACTAATAAGATATAAAGTTAAGTGGTATGAGGAAGGGGAGAAAGCAAGTGAATATTTCTTAAATTTAGAGAGATGAAATTTTAATAATAAAGTTATTGGACAATTGAGATTATCAAATATTTTATTATCCTCTGATGAAAGTCAAATACTTGTAGAGGAGCCAAAATTTCATACCAAATTTTACACTGCTCAAGATATTTTACATGTAAATTCAGAAGAAGAAATACCCGCAGCTGAAAATATTATTTAACTCTCAGAGGCTGATCAAGCTTTATGTGAGGGTCCTTTAACAGAACAGAAAGTAGCTAATATAATTAAAACCTTTAAAACAACAAACGTCCTGGGACAGATGATCTCCCTATTGAATTTCATAAGATATTCTGGAACGAGGTTAAAAAATCTTGTGCTTAACTCAATAAATTTTGCGTGCGATAAAGGCCATTTAACAATTTCACAGTGCCAAGAAATTATCACTCTTCTGCCTAAAGAGGACAAAGCTCCTTTAGTGCTGAAAAAATGGAGATCAATATCGTTATTGAACACTGATTACAAAATTATAACGAAATATCTGGCATTTAGGAGGATGAAAAAAGTACTGTCTTGTCTTATTCACAGTGACCAAACAGGTTTTTTTTTTTTTTTTTTTTTTTACAAAATACATATATAGGGGAAGGAAAATTGAAATATGTTAGATTATACTGACAGTGAATATATTGCAGCCCTTTCAATTTTTATTGATTTTCGAAAGTCTTTCGACACATAAGAGTGGAAATTTATTCAAAAAGTTTTTTTTTAACTTTTTTTAATTTTGATCATAATTTTAAACGTTGGATTGATACTATTTACAGGAACTCAAGCAGCCAAATTCTCAATAACGGCTGGGTTACAGCACCGTTTACGTTGTCACAAGGGGTACGCCAGGGATGCCCACTATCCCCCTACCTGTCTGTAATTTGTGCAGACATTCTTGGTATTATTATAAGACAAAATACGCAAATCGAAGGGACTAACATTGCCGGTAAAGATAAAATATGGAATAAGTCAGTATGCAGATGACACAAACCTAACAATCAAAGCCAGTGAGGCATGTTCACAAGAAGTAATTGACGTTTTTGAATGGTTTGAAAGGATTTCAGGTTTAGGAGTAAACTATGATAAAAGTGAAATTATGCCTATTGGCACCTTAAAAATACTCAATTTAAATTAAAAACTTCACGACAGATTAAATGTACAAGTGGTTCTGTTAGAATGTTAGAAATGCGGATATCTCCAAACACAAATAAAATTGCTAATTTAAACCACAACCCGCTAATTCCTAAGATTGAAAAACAACTTCAATATGGTCTTAGAGAAACTTTTCATCGTATTTTAGAGTAATTGTATTCAAAACTTTTGCTTTGTGCCCACTTTTTTTATGTAATGACCACAGTTACAAGTCCAATTGATAAAAAGGGAAAAATAACTTTTTTTAAACAAGCTGAAATTTTATTGTGTAACTTTTTATGGAGGGGACAAAGAGATGAAATAAAACTCAGTACTGTTATTGGTGATTATGATCAAGATGGTCTTAAAATGATGCATAACAAGTCCAAAAATGAAGCATTAACACTTGTGTTAATCAAAGGACTTCTGAGTGTTGAAAGTAAAGGAAATTGGAAAGAATTTATTCTTAGACAGTTGCCAAAACATGGAAACATACGGCAGTGTAATATTAAGTATACAGACTGACATTAATTTTAGAAGGGTTAGCAGTAATTTCTGTAAAGAAGTGCTAAAGCTGTGGTTGTTGCTGAACTTTATTGAGCCAGAAGGCTTTCATAATATTGTATATCAACATCTGTGGTACAACTCCTGGATTAGAATTGAAGGTACTCTAGTTTATTATGACAACTGGAAACAAGGAGGTAAAACTACAGTGCTTGATTTGCTCGATGGTAAAGGTCACTTTTTATACCAAATGTGTAATCTAAAATACCCAAATGTGCAAATCTGCCGTACTATAGTACAGTGGAAGCTATACCAAGAACCTGGAACAATATAATAAAAATGCAAGTTGGACACCTAATTTAGATAGATACATTTATTTTATAGACAAAGTGACGAAGGCTGAAAAAGTTTCAACATTATTGTATGTCATTTTGGCTGAAAAGATATTTGATTGTCCACAAATTACTTTTTCAAAATGGAATGCAGATTTGGGTACAGTAATAGGTGAAGAATATTGGGAGAACGGTTTCACACAAATTTACAGAATAACCATTTCAGCTAAGTTTAGAGATGTTTTGAATATAGATTTTTGCACAGAATAATATTTACAAATCCAAGATAATTCAAATTTGGCATAAAAGAAAGTCCAGTTTGACCACTTTGTAATGAAGAGGAAGAGACATTGATCCACTATCTTTACGAATGTGAAGTAACTCAACAATTTCAGTTATTTATTTGGATAGATGAACAATGTTCTATTGGTGTGAATTTTTCAAAAATAGAAGTCTTACTTCTGTTATTTTTATTTTTGATCGCAAAGTATTATTTATTTCTTTGTCATGATAAAGGGTGGCCTAGTTTCGAAAGTTTTAAGAATACGGTGCGAGAAATAGAGTTAACACAATATAGTATAGCAATAAAAAACGAAACACTTAGGCAACATCACAAGAAATGGAACTGTATGTTTACTAGTTAATTTATTTGAAAAAGGTGAGGAAGGGGAGGCAATACACACTGATTGCTGGGAGAGATGCCCACACGGGCCCCTCAGTGACCACAGGGGCTCGTGACGTTTAATAAGTTATGCATGGAGGGCGGGTCGACTGTGGGCGTCAGACTGTTGGCCTTTACTACAGTCTGACGCCCACAGTCGACCCGGCCTCCATGCATAACGTATTAAACGTCACGAGCCCCTGTGCCAGTGACAGCCACCCTGCTGACGGTGGCAACGCAGACTGTAGGGTGACCTGTGCATAGGTCCCGGCTGGGGATTTTGTATACAATTCGTCCATAGGCCTTTGTTTCCCAGAATGTTTATATAAGTTGTACTGAAGCTGACAATAGGATGGATTCGAAATTGAGTTAAACCTACCGGTAAGTTTATGTTCAGATATAACTCAGTAATGACGAGGAGTTATCTTGTTTTCTTTTAGGTTTTTCTTCTTTATATTGTAGTGTTCAGGAAGAAGTTAACTTGAATGTACAGGATGTGAATATTCTGGATTTAAGAATCTGTTCACATGTGGATTTATGATTTATGTCAAAGTATAATAATTTTGTTTCTGAAATTAAATTTATATTTTGTACTGTACATGTACCTTGTTGGAAAATAAAAAAAATATATATTTAAAAAAGACCCCTGATCTTGAACGAAAAGTTCAGGAGGGCATTTATTTTTTATGCAATGTGTGCACGGTATATTGGACTTAGACTTGCACAAGTCCCTGGTGCATGTCCCTATTTTCCCATCCCGCGGTCCCACCCAGAAGTGCGATACATTTTCCCCTCCACAAAGTTAACTGTTATAATATTAGCCTATGCCCACTACATGGTGTTATTAAGTAGGTCCTACTGTTTTGTTGTTTTTTTTTTTTAACCGGTCGACACTGTCGCCGTGCCGATTGAGTCCTAGTCAGTTCTAATCCCATTATTATCGCGATGAGGCTGAAGGCAAAGTGGTCTTCGATGAATGCATGGCTAGTCACTGGCCACTCAAGCGAGACAAAGCTGACCGTCTCCTCCAGCTGCCGACACCAGGGACTTATAAAACTTGCACAAGCCCACTCTGGACTATCGTCAGTTCGGTGGGAGTGACGTCACAACATCCGGGGTTTCGCGGGATCCGAGAAGTCAAATCAGAGGTCAGATCAAGTACAAGACGCCCAGAATATTTGAGCGGTCTCATTGTGTTGTGCTAATTTACCCCCCTAGCAATCTGGGCAGTTTGGAGATCTGGCAAAGCCAACCACTGGGCATTTTTTGTTTTGTTGCGCAACATGCGACATGTTCGCGTAAAAGTGCCACAACTTTTTTATTTTTGCAATAGGCCTAATGCAAAATGATCCACGTCTTGATTTAAGTTTTGTTGAGTAAGACCTCTACATTTCTATGTGGTTCTTTTGTCAATTTAAACAAAAAAAACTCGTGCCCTACACCCTAACAGAGGGAATATATCGATCTCAGTCACGATTTGATCAAAGCGGTCAAACCTGTGTGAATTATGAATACAAGTGCATGGGTGCCTGTCCGCGCATTTTTCGTGGTTAGCGTCACGAACGATGGTTCCTCTTAATTTTTTTCTAAACATCGTTTGTGTGTTATAATTGTCATTAAATTATAGTGGTAGAGCTTGTTGCTGCAGTAAATAGTCGATAAACACACTTTATCGCAGTTACCGAAAAACTGTCAACATGATCAACACAAGCGACAGCGGTATTTTCACCCGAGCCATGTTGGAGGGGGGGGGGGGGGGGGGGGGGGCAAGGGTATTTTCGTGACTCGTGATCCTATCTTTTTATTTTTCGTGATCTGTGAAACAATAAAATTAATTTTCCGGATTCGTGATTAAGCCATTGCTCGTGAATCGTGAATATGCATATAAGCTGAATAATTTTTCCTGTGAACCGTGAAAACAATTTTTTCCTGTGAACTGTGATCAAGACCCCCCCCCCTTGCCCTCCCCCCCATGTTTACCTGCGGCAGGCGTATTTTACTCTCTTTCCGTGAAAAAAATGGACCCACTGCTCTTGTGTACGCAAAGACTGGTACAGTGGTAGTATGTTATCATTCTGACCAATTTACAGCGTTAAATTTTGTTTCTTGCTTTAATAAATTGTCCGTAATCGTCACTTGTGTTCACACAAAGTGACAAATGTCAGCCATCTTTCAAGCCAGACTTCACAAAACGAGGCAGCGAGTACTACCGAACGAAACAGCTATAATATAACAATATAATACAACTTCCTCTATTGGGCAAAAGAATTTCCTGGCGCATAAAGAGCACTATCCAAGGATAGCTTAGGATTTATGTACCTTCTATTCCGTACCACACACTCCCAACCGCTTTAATCCTGTCCATTAAAGACAAACATGGCCAGTGTTTAGCACGTTGCCAAGGCACACAGAAGGACTAACTCAACACAGCAATTATGTGTCCCCGTGCAACGGGGGAGGGGGGGGGGGAGTACATATTGTTTTTGCGTCCGCTTCTTCTTGTTCTTGATCTTCTTCAACACGCTTTACGATAACTAAAGAAAGATCTGACTTGGGAAGTTGAAATTTTCTTGTGAATAGGTTCCTGTATAATACCTTGCTTGGGATTGCAAATTGGTGACATTAACCTATTTTTCAAGGTCACGTGGGCAGTTCATCTAAAATCGACGCGTGACTCTCCAAGGATTTGACTAGCGAGGCTGGGGTTCGGCATGATTATGTAACATAATACAATCCCAGCCTAATCCGAAAAAATACACAGCTGGATTTGGTATTAACCGAAAGATACATGTAATAACATGAAAAGAACATCGATTACACTTATAGCAGGGTACATTTTAGAATTACAATTTATTTTATTTTATTTTATTTTATTTTATTTTATTTTATTTTATTTTAGTTTGTTTTATTTTTACGATGGATGGTTTTTAATGCGCTGGTGATATATTTGTATTTTCATAATTAAATAGAATATGGGAAAGTCTTTGTAAAACATTCTCCTTCTGCTTGCTCTATTGATGGATACTTCTGCGTGCCCTCAATTCGGACTTTGTTTAACGGGGGGGGGGGGGTACTGTTCATTTTGTTCTATTTGTAAGGACGTCACTTATATATCTCCAGTGATATTGTTTACAAGGTTGGGATACTGTCCTTTGTTGATTTTAAACGTATTTTTATAAATTCAATGGTTGGTCCGTAAGAATTGACGTAAGTGTGGTTAATAAAGGGCTACCAGGGAGCCTGCGTGTGTATATATGTCTTGTGACCGCGGAACGGGTCTCGAATCATCAACCCGCGGCACCAATCACCTGCCGAAAATGGGAAACGCACATTTCAACTGCACCAAATCCCCACTCCCAAAAAGGAGGATTCAATGGAAGCTGGTATGCGTGAATGTAGTTTAGTCCAAAATCGTGAACCAGATCCATATCTGACTTGATGGGGATGTCCCTTTGGTAAATCTCTAACAGGTTTCTTCATTGGGTATGCTAGGTTGTTGTTGTTGTTGTTGTTGTTGTTGCTGTTGTAGTTGTTGTTGTTGTTGTTTGTTAACACATTTTTTTTGGGGGGCGGGGGTATTTTTTTTGTTTTGTTTGTTTGTTTTCTGTTTTTGTTTTTGTTTGTTTGTTTGTAATTTGTTTTCGCAAAAATCGTTTGGCTAGCGGGTTTTAAATTCCATATAAACACTGATCTGGGTAACCCTAACCTGGGCGAGACATAGTTTGGTTGAGTAGTGTCAAGGTCAGGTGCGGATGGGCAGTTTTCACAATATAATTTGGGGGATTTCTAATCAGTCCAATCTGTTGTTTGAAGTGACCATATATGCAGAATGCAAGATCCAGTCATTTTTTTTTTCGCAAATCCAAACAAAAGGACTGTGACAGCCCTTTGCTCAGCAGGTGTATGCATTTTCATCGAAGCAGAATGATTACGGAGGAAAAGATTTGGCTCTGTGACCACAATGATACCCATTTGTACGCAAGCTTGTAAATTGTAATGCTAATTCATTTGGAAGACATTCATCCAAAGTTCATCCCTAGCAAGTAGGAATATATTTTTTATAACAAGATGAAAATATGAATTGCTGCCCCTGAGAAATTGAACCCATTAAGGTAACATCAGGAGTAACCCGAGGTCCGTGAAGTGCCTGCAATGCCTGTTGGACGACGAGTAAAATCTGTTGTGGTATGAGCCAAAGTAATTTGTTCACAACTTTACTTTTTGTGCCAGTCTTTCCTCACTTACGATTTTTTCTCCATTGCACTGTTGTATGACTGTGATAATGATTGTACATTGTCTGGATGCACACGATGAGGAAGACCTTATATTAGAGAACGGTTCGGAAGTTCCTCTGAGTAAAAGTAAGTCACTTCTACACCATGGTTTCCAATATTCTGTTTAGTATTTATTGCATAACTCCAAGTCATTCACATCAAGTGAAATTCCTTTCAGAGCTGTATAAAAGTTCGCCGTAAAATAGCAGTATGTTGCGGATAACCGCCGCCATAAAATAGCAGTATGTTGCGGATAACCGCCGCCAGTGAACACTTGCACCGCGTTACTTACAGGCGAACTTCCAAAAATGTTTTTTGTCAATTTTCTTCTGTCATATGGCCATAAAGATAGAAAAAGTGAACACATATTAAACAATCTTTACGATTTTGCTCAGCATAACAGAGCATTATCTTTACACACAACGTTTTGCTCATTCGTCTATCTATCTATCTATCTATCATCTATCTATCTATCTATCTATCTATCTATCTATCTATCTATCTATCTATCTATCTATCTATCTATCTATCTATCTATCTATCTATCTTCTATCTATCTATCTGTCTGTCGGTCTGTCTGTCTGTCTATCCGTCTGTCTCTCGATATATATATATATATATATATATATATATATATATATATATATATATCATATATCTCTGTGTGTGAGCGATCTAGCCACTAACCTCAATATTTTTTCGTTTAAAAGATCTTACACTTGTATTTTATAAAAGTTTCAAGAAATCAAACGAGTACACACTCAATTACAAATTATTTGCATACAAATGACAAGTAAATAAGCATATGTATATATAAAAGTTTCTCGTCAAGGACAGATATTGATTTTTGTAACTGACAGAGTCCTAGAGATTCTTGAGAGTGGCTCCAAAACTCCCGCATTTTAAGGAATATTTCCCAAAAATGTGGTCTTTTCTTGAAAGTCTCCTGACCTCTCGAGCGTTATAAAACAATCAACTACCGAAATTCGATTTTACACCTAGACCCACTTGTTATTATATACGCACATTATACAAAAGCATTTCCTTGCACTTCAGTTTTTCAGCTACTAAGCTCGATTGGAATACATCATTTGGAATACTGGAGAGCCTCCAGATTAGTCTCTGTATACTATTAGGCAATCCAGAGAAAATAAATATGTTTATGATAATAATCATTTGACTCTTACTTTTTCTGCATTTGCTCACATGTGTATGTGTGTGTGTGTGTGGGGGGGGGGGGGGGGGAATGGCGTAGAAGCCAACAACCTGACGCCTTTGACTTAAGTAATGCATGTGGTCTGCTGTGCTACATTTTAATTTAGCAGGAAAATGCTTAGGCCACATGAGGACCACACGATTACGATGGACCTTGGCGTTCATTTTTCATTTCATTTAAGACGGGTTAGTCAGTGTAAAAGTTCTCATTCCATATTTCAAAAAAGCACACCATGCTGTGGAAGTGATACAAGATGACCATAGGAGCGCAGAAATGTAATACAATCGTCCACACAAATTTTGAATAGAATTTAGAAGCAATAGGATACGTGTGGCTCGTGTTAATATCGTAAATAGACTTAACCCATAAACAACAGTTGGTGATCATCAAGAACACAACAAATTGTCGTGCTATTCCCCTGAACACACACGATTCGTTGCCCGGTTTGATTCTCAGTGCATGATGTATGCAGCAGAATTGTATGAACGCCTGCAGTAATTGAGCTAAACCGCTTGCAACAGTTACAGATTTAAACTGTAATGTATGCTCATTCACACCTTTGTAATTAATAGAAGCATAAAGACACGCATCTGCCAGAAAGTAAACACCACAAAGACCAACTCCAAGCAACAGCAAGTCCAGACTTCTGGATTTTGACCAATCTTTGTTGGCCCCTTTTAACAGAATGAGCACTAGAGAACAAGCAACGCTAGACAACACACTTATGGCCAAAAACACACATAACGTGGCCCGCAAGGCAGTCGCTTGATTCTTTTGCCTTTCTTCTGTGTTTGAATCATCCTTTTCGGAGGCGTTGAACAGGACAGCATCCACGGTCAGAACCGCCGTCACGCCGACAACAGCTAGAACACCAAAAACCAGTCCCAGTGAACTGTTGCTATAATTTGTCTTGCGTTGACTCCTTTCTTGCCCAGTACTTCCATGTTTGCCAATGTTTGTCCACTTGGTATACAATATACCTAAAAAAAACAAAAAAACCCCCCAGAGAAATGAAACAAATGATGGTGGCAGTCACATGCCGTACAATGCATAGTACAGTGGCTTGATTTGATTCAATTCAGTGCCAGTCATAAAAATACAGAAAATTGAAAACTCGAATAAACTAGCAACTAAAACCATATAAAAGCAGAATACCGAAAATTTTGCAACATACAGGCTTGTCCCTAGAACGGCAGTGACATGAGTATTTGTTGTGGTAGACACCGGACTGTTGTCTATTAGCAAAGAATTTGACCTGATCCTGAATTTCACCCTGAAATCAAATTGGTGCACCTTTGACCCCGATCTAGGCCTGCTTAATCCTTGGCCTTACCACAATCTAGCATTATAAAAACTGTTATAAACAAAACTTCTAGTTTGTAATATATCAGAAAATGTATACTTTACCGCACTTACAATCTGAATGTCGTGTAATACATAACAATTTTTGAGTCACTGCTAACCTGATGAACATCTTTCAGTGCATTTGACCCCACCAGTTTTGGCGTGGGAATGATAAAGTACTACCGGCTCGATCGCACTATACGCTTAATCTTTGAGCAATGTCATGCAGCATCTTGAAGATGAAAACGAGAGGAATTGCCACTATCGCAATTTGCTACTAAATTCAACTTCTGTTTGTTGTATAAGGAGAGGCTAGAGTAAATAAATGTAAACATCACGAATATATACGAAAATTACAAAGGTCCAAACAACCTTGTCCTTTGACCTTTAAAGGTTTCATATTATTACCAAAATATGCTGTGAAGCAATACCTACAATTTGGATCCAATATGCTTAAAATTGGATGAAAATTCACTGACTCATCAATGGACGAAAATTTCAACGGTCCAAATGACCTTGACCTTTGACCTTTAAAGGTCACGTGCAAATTACGAAAATATGCAGTGTTACAATACCTATAATTTGAGTCAAGTATGATCAAAATCGGATAAAAATTGACCTTTGACCTTTAGGGGTCCCATGTAAATTACAAAAATCTGCAGTGTTAGAAACATATTGATTGAAAATAGATTGGTTATCTGTACCTATAATAGTTTTGGAGATATTCAAGATTTCAAGTTTCAAATGGCCCTAATTTTCATAATTTTTAAAACGATTGAACCTGTTTGCAAAAACTTAGACTTTATATATGGAAGTATAATCATGCCAAGCTTGGAGTTTCTTCGTATAACAGTTTTCAAATGAAATGTTGGACAAGTTTGCCTCTATAGAAAGAAAGAAAGAAAGAAAGAAAGAAAGAATGAATTCTTAAAAAATGATATGTCTGCGTGGGCACACAGACATAACAAGCGCGCCATCAGCTTTTTTTTTATGTGTAGGCACGATACACTACAACACTATACATTCACATTTTCGACAGTTAAAACAGTCATACGGTTCAAATTCGCTGCCCACAGCGCAGACTTTCCCATTTTTGACGCTGAGTGGTGCTTTTAAAGCCATCAGTCAGCAACACTCCAAAGTGAAGTACTAGGACGCAGCCGCAGCTGATTAGGTTAGGGGCGACGTAAAGCACAACCCTGGTTTAAAAGTAAGCGACCAGTATCTTACATGCAGCAATTATGCTGAACTCCACGGTACTTGCGTTTGCAACCGGTCTCACGGCATGATGAACTCTATCGACACCAACATGCGACTGGTCTTCACAATTGATCCATCCTGCAAAACAAAACTTACGAGTGATTCAATGCCAGGGTCGTAGTCATGTTAGGCAAGCGAATATTGCACCGCTGGAAATAATCTGAAGCTACACTTCCACAGAGAGCCTGCTTTTCAGTGAAGAAAAACGGCGCGAAGAACGGCATCTGCAGGTTTGGGTTTGCGGTATCCATGTTTAAAGCATGGCGATAAGTAGGGGCGCAATGCAGTTCACCGGGAGTTCTTAACGTGTGCATTATTAGCTTACTCGTGTTATCAGTAGTTATTCATACACATTGCTTTACAGTATTTCAGGCTTTCTCTCAGATGTACATCAACTTAAGTTTGTTGGAACAATGCTTTACCATTTAAAATATACAATTAGAAACATTTTCTGCACAATGATACTTAACTACTATCTCTGCTTGATGTCCACCCTTCCTGAATTCATACTTAAACAACCATATGATATCACTGATAAATAATAATTTTATTTTTCACTGCTGTGTATATGTTTCACGTGGCCTAAACAAAAATATATACTTTTTTCAGGCTGACTAGTTTAAAAGCATTGATTCCTCCGCTGACTTTTTACATGGGTGCGCTGATCTTGAGGTTGTCCAGCGCAGATGACAGATATACAAGATACTTACAAAACACACGGGACAATACAGAGGGGTCACGCGCAGCTGTCGCAGCCTCTAAAGAGTGTTGAATAAAGGTCTATTTATTAAAGAATACCAGATAATGTGTATACTTTTACCCGTCTTGATATTGGAGGAAAGTAATAAATATCATTCATAAATTTCTGAAAAGTGAGGGAATAGACCATGTCTAACAAGTAGAGATGATGCTTAGCTCAATCGTTATCAACAATTGAGTTGAGAGGGCTACAAAGAAAAAGTAGATTTTTTTGAAGAAATTAGCAACAAAAGTGCCTCAGGCTGGTTTCGGACATTAAATGGTTTCAGATTTGAACATGTTCAAGACGTTTTTTGTGCTGCCACAGGGCCCGTGGAAAAACAGTATGCGACTGAACGGATCACCTTGTATAAACATATTCAAATAAAAAACATAAAAGTAAATAAAGACGTCGGAACGTTGGCGGAGAACGATTAAAATTGTTGGCCAGAGTTGTTGTTTGGAGTTGAAGACCTAGCGTGGCGACTAAAAATGTAGTCCATGTTCAAATTAAGAACAAAAACAAAAACCAAAAAAAAACGGGTGACTTATCCCATTTTATGTTCAAACGTAGCAAAAAGAATCACATAGAACAAAATGCATGTTTACGTTAGAAAATCAACTGAGAGACTGCGGTATGGTACACGTCTGGTACAAATACATGGGTTTCTCTATTATTAGAAAACTAGGATTTTTAGTTGGTGATGATGGCTTTGCTGACGGGAGGGAATACAGTTCATGTTAAACAAGTATTCCTTTGAAAAGAAGTTTTCTTGAAGGTTAAGGTGCCGTCCATAATTGTCAACATTTTCATCTATGTCCAAAATGGCGGGGGGGGGGGGGGGGTAGAACCATATGACCATAACTTTCAACCCTAAAAAATGTTGGTTTTCTACATCCAACATTTTCAGTTCCCCTGCAAAATTTCAACCTACCAAAAGGTGTCACTTTGCATTTTAACTTTTTCTTTCGATCAACCATCAACAATCAAAGGAGGAGAGTTTGTAGAATATCGATATCTTTTTTTCAAATAATAAATTAATATCAAAGAAAAGTCTTATATTTTGTTTGTCCCCTTTATTTGCTAAATATTTATACAAGAATAAATTTACTTTATGAAGCTTAGACAAGAAAAACTGTATGCACTCCTTGTCTAAGAATTTCGGTCATATCATAGGAGATTGAGTGTCTCTATTTGCAATAAGTCCTGAAAGAATATTGATGATGGCCATAAACGGGGGGGGGGGAGGGGAGGGGGAGTGGGGAATTTATGATCATTTTGGACATAGATGGAAATGTTGACAATTATGGACTGCCCCTAAGCTAGAACGTAATGGGACCATTATGAAAGCTTATAGAATATCCGACATAGGCCTTCCATTCGAACGTTTCACAGCGTGCTTGCCAAGGCATCATACGTGTATTAGAACAATTAATGAAATAATTATACCTCTGTGTACAATTAAAGCCAGTAAGTTGCTAATCATAAGCCAAAAGTCCCACACATAATCGCATATAATGGTGCTGGCAACATTGCTTGTAATAAGTTTTGATTTTATAATATGCAAACGTGATTGACAGTGAGTTTCCCGTTGCTTTCCGTTCTTTCGGTCAGTTTTTAAATCTTTTTTTTGTTTTGTTTTGAATTTTAGTAATTTCGCAGTACAGGCAGTAGGGTGGTCCCTTGCGTCGCCGCTTCGTACGTGCCTCTATCCCGGGTGCGATAGATCCCACGTAGTAAGCGGTACGGTGGTCCGGGAACCACGCCACAGAGGCAGGCCAGACCCATCCATGTAATTAATAGCAGTTGCTCGTACATGTCTGTGCAAAGCCTGTTTACCAGGGCACATTTAGTGTGTAACATAGGTCGCGCCTTGTGTGATACGGTAAATATCACACGGTATTGGATTGCACGGGCCGCAAATTGTTGCCCACTGTGTACGTTTTATGGATGAAGGTATATATGCTAATTTACATTAAAACATGGCGCGGCCTCCAGATTGACCAACGGTAATTGTTTTGGCCGCCGCCGAAAACATAAAAGGCGACCACAATTTAAAATGTGGTCAGCAGTTGTATTGGACCATCCTGTATTCCATCGAGGTAGACTTGTTGCAGTCAGTTGATGCCGGCAGTGCAGCAAGAGGGTCCACGAGACCCGGTCATCCACCAAGCTACTCCACAGCTGACCGGTTTGTCGACTCTACCTCGACCACGCCAGAATCTACTTTCGACAACAAAAGAGCGTAATAGAGGTTGGGAATATTACAGGGATACAAATCTAGCATTTCAATTTTTTCAAAGTTCAAGATTACTATGATATGGATAAAACCCCAAAAGCGAGCAAAGCTCCTCAGCGGTACCGAGTTGCACCGAACTTTTCCGAAACGTAATGAATTATGCATTCCATTGTTGACAGATTTGTCCAATCGGCAAATGGCTTTGTCTTTTGAAGTCTGCACGCCGACAATGACCGCATGGATATCCATATTGGCGGGACAACATCGATTTTTAACATGCATCCTGGTGCACGCTGCAAACATTTTGCCTAGAATGATGCAAAATATCACATCACTGTCATCTGAAGTACGGGAAAAATAACTCAACAAGCAAAACTATACTTCCTCAGTTTTTCATCATATGCAAATTATATAATTTAATTACTATCTTAACCAATCATGGCTCTCACTAGTCCTTACCACGCCATGCCCTTGGCGGAAAATGCGGTATTTTTAACCAATCATGGCCCTCCTTGGTGGACCTACGGGCTCCAGTGGGCGCCTCCAGTAGTCACCATTTTGGACCGATTCATGATAATATGCAGTAGACATAGGCTAAGATGCGACCGTCGGCATTACAAATTTAAGTGTTACCGTACGAGTTCTTCGCACTTGTAGCCTGGTTTCCCGTCCCAATCTCCGCTCACCATTTCCACAACATAGAGGACAGACTTTTATAGGAATATAAAGTGATCCTTCAGATCCAGTTTTTGGAGGAAAATTATGGATCATACACTTTATAGAGGCATCATAGGGACATTCAACACATGGTCATTGGCC
Source organism: Hermodice carunculata (assembly GCA_964020975.1). Lineage (NCBI taxonomy): Eukaryota > Metazoa > Annelida > Polychaeta > Eunicida > Amphinomidae > Hermodice > Hermodice carunculata. The sequence continues at coordinate 39,904,515 of OZ026616.1, forward strand.
AAAAGGATACGGTATTACAAGCACAAGGGTGATATAGACTGTGTTGACGTATCATTGTAGTATGCCATTCTCTGGACAATGCTCTTACTGGGACAGGAAGGCACTATTCAACAAAGAGCTCTTGAACAGACAATTGAAATCCAGTGTCCTACTTGCACTGTTTGGCCACGGGTTATCCGTGAATATGGCCCTACCCTTCTGACCAACACCTCAGTCAGGTGGATTATTAACGTTATGGTCCTGGTTATAGACAGGTCAACTGAGGTGACAAGTCCAATATATCTACAAAAATGGCACTACTACAATAGTGTGTTGAACTTGAATATAGTTCTCTGCTTGGAGGTGACATTCATCCACAACCTGGCCCAATCAGGAACCCTAGTGGAGTTTGCTACAAGCTAGTAAAAAAAAATCAGGATCAGATATATTGTGAAGTCTGCATGCACTGGTTCCACAGGACTTGTATTGGGATGACCAGAGAGCAATTAACCCATTGGAGCCAAGTGCCAGTGGGCTGGGTCTGCCAATTATGTAGTATACCCCAGTTCACAGACTCATTTTTCAACTCAAGTCCTGGGTACCCTAGTGAATCTGACACCAATGCCTTGTTTTATTTCACAGACTCATTTTTAACACCGAAAGCTCCCAAATAGGCAACAACACGTCTGCGGACTCAACACTGGACAGCATTAGCTCTTCTATTAATGCAACTAGTGATTTAAAGGCTCTTAGGGCCACTCACAAGCGAAATATTATTATAGGCCATCTAAATACAAACTCTATTAGATACAAATTTAGCAGCCTTCATGATATTCTAAGAGAAGGACTTCTTTCTTGACGTTGCTATCTTCAGTGAAACAAAGATAGACGCTTCTTTTGCGCAAGCTCAGTTCGAAGTTGACAATTACACACTGTACAGGCAAGACAATACTGAAAGGAGAGGAGGTCTACTGGTGTACGTGAAATCAAGCATACCATCAAAACTTTTCAATGTTCTTACATCGGAGGTTGAAACTTTGTGTGTGGAAATCAAACCAAATCTCCACAAATGGATGGTTCCTTGTTCCAGGCTACAAGTCTCCTCACTTTCCGAACTCAATATTTACACGAGAAATGACACATCACCTGGACTAGGCCTCGATTTCTTATGACAATTTACTCATTTTAGGTGACCTCAACTTTGATCTAATGCATAACACCAAAGGTAAAACGCTGCGAGACACAATGGACTTACTTGACTTGTCAAATCATATCTGTAAGGCTACTTGTTTTACCAGGCAGAATGACAGTCAGCTCGATGTGATTCTTACCAATAGATGTAACTTAATTCTCACATCAAATACCATAGACATTGGTCTAAGTGCCTGTCATCACCTCATCTACACTGTTCTGCGAGAGCATCATAAGCCCATCAGTATTCCTTACATTAGTTACCGAAGCTATAAGAACTTTGTGAGTGAGGAGTTTCTCCGCTGATGTAGTACATGCTCTGTTCCATGCTGTCATAGATGGAGTAACTGAAGATGATGGCTACTGGGCTTTCTCTAAAATGTACTGTGACATAATCAATGATCATGCCCCCCTCAAACAAAAGAAAAAGCGGCTAAACGAAGCACCATATGTCCATTCAGATCTTAAAAGAAACTTGAGAAAAAAGAAAATGCTATTTAGCACTTTCAGAAACAATGGTAGAAAAAACAAAGACTGAAAAAGATACCGGCAACAGAGAAATAAGTGTACGGACCTATGGCGACGTGCCATTGAGGACTACTTTTTCAATAAATGTAGTGATGGGCCAAAGAACTGTGCCTTCTGGCCTGCCATAAAGCCCTTCATATCTAGCAAAGGTGCTAAAAAATCAGATATTGTGCTAGAAGAGAACAGTATAATGGTTACTGATTAATGTTCTATTGCCGGCATTTTTAACCAATTTTCTGTAAACACAGGGAGCAGTACCCAGACTAGCATAAGTTATGATGCTACTGTACAGGATATATGTGGAAAATATAACAACCACAAAGCATTAGACAAATAACAGAACATTATCATGCTGGTGACCTTTTTCAATTTCACATTGTAAATCAAGAGACAGTAAGGGACAAACTGAGAAATCGCAACCCTAAAAAGTCAACAGGCTTTGATGGTATTCCTCCAAGGCTTGTTAAAATGTCCACTGATGTTATAACAAATACCTGTACAACCCTCATCAACAGAGCCATATCAGCTGATACCTTCCCTACTGAACTCAAATTTGCATCGGTGCTCCTGTTTACAAAAAGAAAGATTACCTGCTCAAGCTGGATTGCCTTCCCATTAGCATACTACCCTGCCTTTCAAAAATATTTGACTCCTTCATGGCGGATCAGCTGGAGTTGCACTTTGATAAAAATTTTCTCACCTTACCTATCTGCCTATAGGAAAGGTTATAGTTGTTATACCACTTTAATTAGATTAGTTGAGGACTGGAAATCAGCTCGAGACTCAAACAGAGTCACTGGTGTTGTGCTCATGGATCTTTCACGAGCTTTCGAGAGCATGCCTCACGACTTGCTCCTTGCCAAACTTGTCAGTTATGGCGTATCTTCTAGAGCAGCAGGCATGGTTGCCAGTTTTCTGAACAACAGGCAACAAAGGGTAAAAAGAATGTTACTGGTACCTTGTTGGAGATCACCTGCGGCGTGCCCCAGGGGTCCATATTAGGACCCCTGTTATTCAACATATTCATGAATGACCTCAGCTACGAGATAAAATGTACTCTGTTCAACTACGCCGATGACAATGCGATTAGTCATACGGCTAGCACCTCCAACCAGCTTACATCCACCCTGGAAACTCAAGCAGACCAAGCAACACAGTGGTTTGATATTAATCACATGAGTGCTAATCCTTGAAAATTCCAATGCTTACTGCCAGATGAGTCCTCCGAGATTCATCTCGGAGAACACAGCATTGAAAACTCGGACACTGTGACTCTAGTAGGTCTTACAATTGATCGTGACCTGAAAATGGATGCACACATATCTAAACTATGTTTGATACCATCCAGACAGATCAATGTCCTGAAGAGAATCAGCAGGGTCCTTGACATCCCCAGCAGACTAGCAATATTCAAATCTTTTGTGCGGTCAAATTTCTTATACTGTCCCATCATTTGGCATTTTTGTAGCAAGGGCAGCTCTGACAAATTGGAACAAATCCAAGAGCGGACCCTGCGTTCTGTCTTCAACAACAAGCAGAACCCTTATCAAGACCTGCTTGAACGTGCTGGTGTATGCACCATACGTGTACTATGCCTTCGGACAATGGCTATTGAAGTATACAAAATTCGAAATTATATGAGCCCACCTGTATTATGGGACTTATTTAATCCTAAGAAAACCAGCTACGATCTCAGAGATAACTATACATTAGAAGTACCTCACTTCAACACAGTCAAATTCGGGAAAAATCATTCAGATATGAGGGAGCTTGAGTGTGGAATCATCTCCCAGTACATATCAAAGAAGCCATTGAAAGATTTTAAAGCCAAGATCGGGCAGTGGTCAGGGTCAGGGTGCTCATTCACCCTTTGCTTAGCCTGATATCTGTTATAATTACGCAGCATTGTACCTTCTTTAGTGCTTATCATGCATTTTACATCCTTATCTTCCATCCTTGGATATTTTGTTTAGCTTTCATATGTTTTACTGATATTTTTACTCAGCCACTACTGGCTCTTGTAATGTATAACCAAAATGTCGGCATAAGGAGCCAGTGGCTAGTGTTACTCTGTACTTTCACACCGACTTGAAATAAAAATATGTCTGTGAGGTAACAAGTCAAAGCGGCCTCACGTCAAACCAGCCTTGGGTCAAAGCGGCCGTGAGTCAAACTGGCCTCAAGTCAGACCAACCCCGAGTCAAACCGGCCTCAAGTCAGACCAACCCCGAGTCAAACCGGCCTCGCCTCTGGTCAAACCGGCCTCCAGTCAAACTGACCTTCAAGTCAAACTGTTCCTATTTACAAGTGCAACATCCCTAGTGCAACAGGCCTTCCTGGCGTCATCGGTGGAGCAAGCAGGCACTCTACCTCGACCCGACTATCTTGCAAGGAGGGCCAAGAGAATGAGACAAAAGAAGCAACCCCCGGATCCATCAGACTTGGACTTTGAGGTTATTATGTTAATTGACAGCTTAATATATAATTTAAAATATTTTATATATATATATTTTTGACAAAAGCTGTTGTTGCCTGAGTAAAAGTTTCCAATTTACAACGATTTGGGAATTCTAAATTTAAAACATTCTTCAGAAATTTATCATAAACACTCAATACACAAAAAAATATTCCTTAAAATTCCAAGACTTGTAAGATTATGATTCTCTTATATAAAAGACAGTTTAAAAGAAAATGAAGACATGTTTCGGAAGTTCCCATATTACACATACAATATGGCTCAGTGGTGTTTTTCATTTTCATTTGAGAGGTCTTCAATACACCATGATTAATCCTCAATGCTATAAAAAATTTTCTCATTTCCGAATTTGATATTTTTTATACATACGTTAAAAGTTTGTAATCCTCATCAAGTATTCTCAATACCTATAAGTTTTTTGGTGTTGCAATTTTACAATGCCAATTTTATAAACCCAATCACAGGTCTAAAGCTGTGTTTCATATTATTGATATTTTACTGAATATTTCAGCTGGACATCAACTTTCTGCCAACTAACTTCCTGGTCCAGGACGTAAGGATAGACGACTAAAGACACCTGGTGTTTCCAACAACCGAACAACTGGAGCTAATGGGCAAGGCAACGCGTCTCTACGTTGATGCCACTTTTAAAGTGGTCAAGGCACCTTTCAGACAGTTGTTTGGTGTGCATGCATTCATCAAAAAGGGTCTGTTTAAATCCCTGCGAGGTCGATAAATGCACGCATGCATAGAACAACAAATGAATGGATGAAGTCATTAAAGATGAACAACTTTAGGCTCTAACAACGACCCAGGCCAAAATATATAGAATATTTTAAACTGGGGAAAATTTATATCTAGTACACAGCCCATGTACATGTAAGCATGACTCATTTCGATATTTTGTGGCAGACTGCCTTTATTAACGCAGCGATGTTCACGGGTATTTGGGGATGTAGTGTTAAACTTCGATTGTAACATTTCATAATTGGGCCTAATGGGCTTGATATTGTGATAGGATGCCAAAAGGCTTCGGGGTGAAAACTTGAAATGAAAAACCGAAAAAATGAAGCGATTTGACCTGGGCCGCTTTGACGGGAGGCCGGTTTGACTGACGGCCGCTTTGACTTGAGGGCCGGGTTGACTTGAGGCCGTTTTGTCTTGGGACCGGTTTGACTCAGTGCCGCTTTGACCCGAGGCCGGTTTGACTAGAAATCGTTTATGTCTATTTCTACCATATCATGCTTTAATCAATCGGTCCCTCGAAGCCATTTTTACAACAGGTGTCGCACTGTTTGGGCAACTGACCACAAGTTAATTTTCACTACAATGCCAGTTTTACTGCGATTTCGACGGGATATATATTCTAAAGCAATTAAATTGGAAACTGTATTGAGTGCGAATTTATTTTATTAATATGTTGTAGGCTTAGCCTAAGATGCAAGCGTCAGCATTACAAAGTATCGATAATAACGTCGGTGGATCAGGCAGTAGCACCTGGTCGTTAGATCCCTCTAGCGGCCATTTATTAAACCAGTGTAAAGGGGGGAGGCCGTAGGACGTTGAACAGCTGAACAAAATCATCTGCCGTAAAGCTTTTCTTTTTGTTAGACACTCTTCCACAAATTTTGTTAGACACTGTTCCCGCCATTGAACTAGTGCCGTATCCTGTGGTAGAAAAATAATGCGTACGAGAAGCGATTGTTGGATTTTCGCTCGACAACACCAACTCTGAGCAGGCTTTGGCAATATGGCGTTTTGAGGCCCCTGGGGATAAGTGTGACTTGGAAGTTGCGATCTTGAAGGCCTCGAGAAGTGACCTGGTGAGTGCACAGTGTGCATATATTAGTAAGGTGATATGCAACAAATATTACATACTTTTGGATGTTTATTTAGGTTACCGTCACATCTGTCAAGTTTTTCTATTCTGTGGAAACCCATTGCCATCCCCAGAAGCGTGTTTGCCAGGCCCATGTTCCATCGAAATATTAACGATCCAGGTTGGTGAATTGTTATCATTAATTACACTCCATCGACATTTTCTGAACAGTTATGGATATTTTGAGATAATTTCCATAAAAGCTGTAAGTTTGAGACTTTGGTGTAAATAAAACTGCGAAAATTATCCGGGATCCATGAAAAAGGCAATGAATGCGCCCATGTGTGCATGCACAGTAGGAGGTGAAGAAGAAAATCAACTTTGTTGGATAGATACTGAGTACTCTTCTGATTGGATAACTTAGCGTTCTGTTATATCCTTTATTCACATGTGTTTATGCTAAGAGCTCGCTGACGCTCGCTATTACCCAATAGGCCATATTCAGAAATATGCAGCATTGTAAATTATGTATGCAGTAACTACTGCATAAACAAATATGCACAAGTCTAGCCACCAACAAAATTTTGGACCATTTTATAATGATCGCATACAAAGATCCTTTTGCTGTGTTCGGCTCAACCACACCAATCATGGTAATAATGAAGAAGTATTTTGTCATGCTAGTAAGTAATGCTTGGTTTCCTCCACAAGGCAAGGTAGGAAGTATACGCCAATATCTGTGCCATGGAGAGTGACTCGATAGGTCAATGCTTGACTACTTTCACAATCCATGTAACACAAATGTGTCTATACTAATACATACCTGGGTAACTCCAGCGACGTGTTAAAAACAGCTCACAAAATGGAACCCTCACGGCTTCATGCGTTTCTCGGGCCAGTACCGATACCCAGATACAAATGTTTGTTGTCACCAGATGCATTATTCCCATTTTAGCCAATGCCTGGTGTTCTTGGACACATACCTAAAAATCAATGATCAATATACTGATCATGTGACAAAATGCAAACTGGACAGAAATCGAGGATAAAGAGAAAAAATGTGTATTTCTGAAACGGACAAATCTCCCGTGAGCAGGGGAGACACAAAGTATGGACCACATTGAGCTCGACTCGCGCCAATGAAAGGTGATGACCTGGAGCATGCATGATAATAGGTCTTAGCGACAGTTTCGGCAAAAACGTTTTCTTTTGACGAGAAATTTAAGCAGAAAGATTGCCGCAGATGACAATTAATATTCAAGCGTTTTGGGTGACTGGAGGGAGAGAGTAGAAAAGTCTTTGTCATATCAAGGAAACCTTCATCTGGCTCCGTGGTATTCCCTAGTCAACTTTATACACTAAATAATTCAACGAAGTGCCTAAATAATTCAACAAAGTGCTACTCCATGTCTTTTTTCTGTAAATACAAGATACATGTACTGTATCATCTATCTGTACCAAGTATTCGATGTTGTGCTCGTATTTTTTTCAAAAAAGAGGCATGTTGGGCAAAATGTGTCTTTTTCAAAATTTTGGTTATTTTTCAAACAGCGCTGGTGGTAGCTTTATTTTTTTGCTGAAATGGTCTGTGTACGCATAATTTTAAAATGGACCCAGGGATTATTGAAAAATGCATTTTTTCTGCCGCGGATAAGTTAAGTTTCAAAAAGTCAATTTTCATGTATTTGGTAATTTTTCAAAGCCTTTTTCATTTTTAAATTAAACAGAAAAATGTATTACTATAAAGAGAATATCCTTTAATGTCCTCAAGGGTCTTACAATTAAGTTACCTTTTATTTGATGCAAATGGAATAACTTTTCAAGAAATACCCCAGAAAATTGATATTTTGTTGTTGTATCATACCGTCGGTAAATGCAGGATAAAGGTTAATGTGGTCCATTTACTGCCATGTTAAACGTAAACAGGTTTACATTATTTCTCCAACTTCTATCAGGAATATCACTTCCAAATTTTTAGAGATTATAGAGACCACTTCTCTATGTTCAATAAATCAAATATTAAAAAATGACAAAATTTTCTATTTTTACGTTCACATTACCTGAAAATACAACATACACCCGGAATGAATTTGGTCAACTGCTTTGAGTTATAGTTGGGGTACAAACAATAATTGAGTGTCAACATCATATCCAGATTGGTGTTTTTTTTTTTTTTTTTTTTTTCTGTGATTACAGGATGTCTGCAAGACAAACAAATTTACCAGGTTGTTTTGGACAGTAACATGTGACAAACAAAGCTGCCAAAAATATTTTCATGGAAGCTGCTCGGGCTTGAAGGCTGCTGAGAGAAGGAGATTGGAAAAACTGGTATAGCACTGCCCTATGTGTTGGGGAAAATGAACTGAGATTGTAAAAGAGAATAAAAAGAAAAGAAAATGTTCATAATCAGGTATTTGTGTTATTCTTCGTTGTTTTACTATGCAATAGAGTGATACCCGCTATAATCATCATCTCATGATAGAAAACATTAGTTCATAAGACCAACTTGTCAAGACTTTGTCCTTTTTAATGTTTTAATGTCAATTTACATGAAATGAAAAACTTTTATATGGTATTATAGATGGTTTTAAGTTGCAGGTACCATCGTATATGTATATGTCAGCCTAATTTTCTGTTATCACTTTCCACAGTTAAGAATCATTCAACTTTGCCTCCGTGCCTCTTGTTACCCTCATTCCTCCTGTTCCCTTCATTCCTCGCTACCCTTTGTTACTGCTGTTGCCACCTTTCTCTTTGTTCCCTTGGTTCCTCTTGTTACCATCGTTCCTTTTGTTTCCCCTTGTGGTCATTGTTCCTCATTTTGCCTTCGTTCCTCTTGTTACTCTCGTTCCCTTTGTTTCCATTGAGGCCTTTGTTACTCTTGTGACCCGTGTTACCCCATGTTTCCTTCCTTCGCTATATTACTCCTCTTGTTGCCTACATGCCTTTTGTTACCCTGGGTCTATTTATTATAATGTCCTTTGCGGCGCACACGTGGATGTGTGCGCTTGCTTCTTGTATTGCTCTGCGGATTGCAGCTGAAAAAGACTGATCTACGGCATATTCTCATATCCAGGTGCAAATCATCTTTTCAGAATGATATACAGGTTCTTTCACTGTGGTTTATCTAGGATGCCTGGCTGAATATGCTTGATGTTTTGGCTTGATATGCCTATGCACTGTGGTTGAGATTCCCGCCATAAGTTATACGACTTGCATTGTGTTTCTTTGTGCTTGCACTTTGCCTGTGTTGCATTGTTGGATTGGGCATGTGTGAACACCGGTACAAGTCAAAAATGACACATCCTAACAGTAGCAATAACAGTACCGATGTTGCCCATGGTGAGTCAACTCGGACTACTTCTTTCAAAAGACCGCCGACATCAGATTCTGCTACAGGTGTATCTCCCTATTTAGTGCGTCTGAGGACAGGATCTCACGAAAAAAAGTGCCAACATAATGTATGAAGCTCACAAACTGAGAAAAGAAAACAAAATTCATTCATGCTAAGAAACTTGGATAGGACTTGCAGGTTGAAGACATAGACCGGTTTCATAAAGTGAGAAGAGAAGGGCGCAGCAAACCTCATGCCATCACAGTTAAATTATCCAATTATGGCATCCGGAAATCATTCTATGAGGCTAGAAAAAATGTCATGATGGATTTGCATCTGACGATCTCACGAAAAAACGTGCCAACATAATGTATGAAGCTCAGAAACTGAGAAAAGAAAACAAAATCTATTCATGTTGGTCACGTGATGGGCGCCGGTACGTGCGTGACCTCAGCTGCTGGGGTGTGAACCATGACATGGGGTGGGCGGTCCAAAATCCATGGACTTGATGACCAAATTGTTTCCAAAACTACCTGATCGAGGTAGTTCAGTCTTACATGTTTATCTCACACAGTGTTCTTTTGTGGCAAAACTTATTTTTAAAATTACGTAATGGGCATTTCATCCAACAATACAGAGCCGTTATTGGGGTCTTTCACACCTGGAACGGCTATTCAATACGTTTGTTCACGGTCGATCAGCCCCATGATCAAGTATCTTCATCCTCCACCTTTTTGACAATCCTGTTCATACTCACATTTTTAAATTTATTGTCGAATCTAAGACACGTTAGTACAACCTTAGCTAGGGTTCTTCTGTTTTGAGGTTCACCCAAATACTAGCCAATACAAAACACTCAAAAACATATCTCCATTTGTCACGCGAACGTTCGTAGTTTAAAGAGTGAAGGCAAACTAAACGAACTGTAATTCCTTGAAGCATGTTTCGAAGCATGATTAGACTTAAACTACCCCGATGAGTTATTGGTTGATAGATGGTTTTCAACTACCAATGGGCAAAGACATAGATACTGTGCCTGGGGTGGCGTCACTCTTTATCACAGAAACAACCTACCGTGTGCTAGGCGACATGATACAGAGTCGGCGTCCTGCGAGTGCATGTTGGTCGAAATTACGTTAAATGTTGGGAATGTTTTATAAGGAGTGTATGCCTGGGTAGACGGCAGCAGAAATAGACTTCTTTATGGAATCCCTCTCACAATCTTTTACTTTTGCCATCGAGATGAATCCTTAAATGCTTATTATTACTGGGGACCTTAATGACCGTTCTCAATCATGAGATTCTGTTCGCTGGGATACTGAACTGGGCCAGCGTCTGGTTACACAGAATAATTTATTTCAGTTAATTTCAGGCCCAACTTGTGCTACAAAGTACACCCAGAGTCTGCTCGATCTGATGATCACAGATTCCCCTGGCTTGGTCCTTTACTCTGGCATCCTCCCACCCGTTTCCAATTCTGACCATTCCGTGATCTTCTGTTCTTTTTCCATCCTGAACCGCACTGATCGTCCCTTTAAACGAACGATTTGGGATTACAAGCGGTTCGACTTTGGAAATTTGAATACTGCGTTACTTCAAGTTCTCTGGAACACAGGTCTTGATGTCTTTGACACTATGGATGACTCAGTATCTTATTGGTCTCATTTATTCTTAGATACATGTTAACAATTTATTCCTTGCAGAAGCATACTGGTTCGGCCTAAAAATAAGCCATGGGTTACATATAGCGCAACTGAGCATAGAAAGGACACAATCGCCTTACAGACCTAGCACGTTGAATAACGCTTTCAGTATACAACAAAATATTTGTTTCAGCTCTACAAAAAAACGTTATCTTACTGTCAATGCTATCAAGAAGTCGATATGCCTTTATTTTGATAAACTTCGTTCAGAGCTCGACTCCAAAGATATAAATCAAAAAACAAAAGGAAAACAAACAAAAACAAAAAACAATAAATAGTGGAGCCTAAGAGAATCAATTCTCGGCTGTAAATCTATTTATCTATGCCACCCTTCATCGATAACGACAAGGCGATACAAAGTAATTTAGAAAAATGTGATCTCTTTAATAATTGTTTCGCCAATCAATGCAAACTTGCTCCCCCTGATGACCCTCTTCCCCTACCTGAATTTACCTTTAGAACTGATTCCCATCCAAACACGTCCCAAATCGATGCTGCTGGTATCGAAAAAGTCCTGCAGCCATTTAGCTCCAACTCTGTCTCTGGACGAGATGGTATAGGCAACATTTTACTGAACAACACTGCCCCTAGTATATGTCACTCTCTTGCACTATTATTCAATATTTCTCTCTAAAGGTCACATTTCCCGGCTCCCTAGAAGATTTTATTTTATGATGTTAAGAACTTATGGCCTGTTTTCAAAAAGAATAATAATCAAAGAAAGGAAAACTATCGACCCATTTCTCTCCTGTGTAACCTTTTAAAGGTTTTTGAACGTTTAGTGTACAATATATTCTATGAGTACTCGACCAAAAAGGACTTACTGACAGCCAAAAGTTCCGGGTTTAAGAAAAATGACTCTACCGTCAATCAACTTTTCTCTATTCTTCATTTTATATACAATGGCTGAAAACTGGGTAAAGAAGCGCGCATGGTTTTTTTAGACATATCGAAAGCCTTCGATAAAGTATGGCACGAAGGCCTCCTTTTCAAAATGAGGCAATTCAGTTTCCCGGATCCCATTGTCAAATTTATAAAGAGTTACCTTTCGAACCACTTCCAGCGCGTTTCTACATGTGTTCAATCTTCCCCCTGGTTACTAGTCGAAGCCGGCGTGCCTCAAAGTTCTACCATAGGTCCCCTTCTTTTTTAATATATATAAATGACTTAACTGAGGATATAACATGTGACATTAAATTACTTATGGACGATACCAGTGTACTGAAGATTGTCCATAACCCTATTCCGTCTGCTAAAGAATAAATACCCATCTTGCATAATGTGTAGGGTAGGCTATGGCGTGTCACATTTAATGCAATCAAATCAGTTCCAGTACTCTTTTCCACTAAGATGAAAAGACAAGACCATCCTACACTTTACCTTGGAGACACTGCTATACCTGAAGCACATCAACATATGCGTTTAGGAATTACTTTGACTGCAAACGTTACTTGGCATGTCCATATTACTTGCATCATTAACAAAGCCGATCAACGACTTGCTTTACTTTGCAGACTCAAATACAAGCTTTCTCACAAAACCCTGTTAAGGCTATATTCAACCATGGTGGCCAATACTGGAATACGGGAGTATTTTATTTGATAACTGTACTATCGGCCTTTCAAATTATCTTGAAGCTGTAGAATACGGAGCTGCAAGAATTTGTAATGGTGCCTTGCATCATACACTGCATTTTCTTCTTCTTAGTGAGCTGGGTTGGCAAATACTCTCTGCCCAGCAGAAATACCAAAAACTATTTTTTTATGTAAAATGTTACACAAAATTACACCTCAGTATCTGGGTGACCTCATACCTTCGGATCTCACGCGCATAACTAAACTCAACTTGAGAAATTTTTTTTTAGACGGATTCGATTCAAAACTAAACATTCTGGCGATTCGATTTTTTCTCCCATAAAGCATCAAACTATGGTATAACCTACCCTTAGACATCAGGCAGGAAGCATCCCTGGAAATATTTAACGCTACATTAAAAAATGCCCTTTTGTGTGTTAACATGGAACCTGACTATTTTTGATATGGAAAATGCTTCCAAATATATGTCATACCCAGCTGTGCCCTGGATTTTCCAGTCTCAACTCACATCTTCACATATTTAATATTGTCCCGTCTCCCTTTTGCACCTGTACGCCTCCAACAAAAACACTTATCATTATTTTCTAGTTTGTCCCTGTTTCTCAGTTTTCAGACTCAAATTATCGAACACTGTGTTTCATCTCTTGGCCCCAGGAGTAAATCCTACCTTTATTACCAATGTGGCAAGCGACATTCGGGTTACATGTTTCACCAAAGGTAGCAAAGGTTTACCCAAGGACACAAATAAAGGTATATTTAATGGAGTACAGCTATTCATTACAGAGACCCGAAGGTTTGAATTTAAAATATAAATGCCTGCTCCTGGTGAAACTGTTATGTTCCATAACTTACCTTAGGTAGAACCGTATGTATGGTGATTCATATTCGTATTGTTATTGAACACACTTACATCTTGTTTCTCGATGTGTTTTCCCTTGCTATGGTAGCATTTTGTTAATATTTTCATTGTACTGTACTGTGTGATTTGTATATGCTCTGTGTGTCTCTCTTTGTACTGGAGAAACACGCGATTAGACTTCCCTGTATTATTTTGGTGATCCAGATGAAATAAGTATGTTTAAATAAAATCAAATTGTTACTGTTGTTGGCGCCTTCCCTTTTCGACTCTTGGGTCATCTTGTTACCATTGTTTCTTTTGTCTCCCTTATAGTCTTTGTTCCTCTTGTTGGCTTTCATTAGTCCATCTTTGCCATGCTGCTAATTAGTATTCAGTTTCGGTGTAGCACTCACGATCTCCGTGCTTTTAATTCTGAAGCCCAGGGCCCAAAAGCAGACAAAAGACAAACACAGGGTAGCTATTACTATGCATTGCTTTAGCAATGGCATAATTTCCTGGTATTGGAGGGATACTCTGTTATAATGATGTGTATCATGTGGCAGTGTTGGCCTGGTATTACTGATTGAATGGGTCAGCTTGGTAAACTTCTGTCATAATGATCTCCTAGTGTTGCTGATAAGATGGGTCGTCTTGATACCCTGATGTGATAATGATCTAGTATTGCTTATTGGATGGATTGGCTTTATACAATGATATGATAATTATCTCCTAATATCGTTGATTGGAGCGATCAGCTTGATATGCTAATATAATAATGATCTCCGTAGATTCTGGTAGAGCAGTCAGAATTGGTGACACACATGTAATCCAGAAATTTCTATCTTCTCAGTATAAATGTTGTGTTCTGTTAACTCAGTAACAATTTTCTCTTAGTCTTTATCCTTTCTACACGGACGTATATTAAAAATAGTTTATTACCGATTGTACCAAGAAATGAACACCATATTTTATTATTTTGCACTATGTAGGCCAAGGCAATTCATATAGCATACCCGATTAAGATGAATTCAGAGAAAATTAGGCCTAATTAAGTACCCGCCACCTATGACGGCATCCAGTGGCCTTTGGTACTGATCTGGACGCCCATGCCGCTCGTTTCTACATAAGGTACTTTCCAGATATATAAATATTAAATATGTTGCTTAAAAGATCGCGGATTGAAAATAATATTATTTGTAGACACATGTTCACAAAACTCTTCCACACACCAAATCTGTAATGACCGGCTTTAACCCTTCAACACACCAAATCCCCAGTCAGCTACTTAACCCTTCAACATACCAAATCCCCAGTCAACAACTTTCTTTGCCGTGCCAGGAAAGCATGTGACTGAATCTTCTTCTGACCAATAAAAGGGTTACATTATCCTGCGGTTCACAACGAAGGACAACTAGCAATGCTTTCTCAGACATTAAGTAGTCACGCAAACTAATGGAACATTAGTTAAATGCATGAAAACGTACATTAGATTTTTGTAATATGTACATCATTTGCATCAATGTGAAGACCAAACGAAGGGCAGCGTCCTCAAAATATGGATTTTTTCCACTTCGGTCCAAATTCTCTTTATCTGCCACCAGCCATATGCCATTACTCATCACCATGATCAGGCCAAACACTGAAATCACATGACATAATAATAACTAAAATTAGATAATAAACCACAAACAAGCTACAGAAATAACTCTTGCTGATAATCCATTTTATATTATAATTATTACAATGAACAAGATAATCACAAACCAACTGCTAAAATGATAAGAGTATTTGAAGTTTTATTTTGAAAGATATTTTCTAAAATATGCAAGACAATTACAAATCAACTCCTGAAATTTGATACTTCAGAAATTGTATAATTTCCAAAATTTGCTAGATAATGATAATGATAATAATAATAATAATAATAATAATAATAATAATAATAATAATAATAATAATAATAATAATAATAATAATAATAATAATAATAATAATAATAACAAACCGATTTGTACAATTTCTTTATCTCATAATGAAGTAATTGTGTATGATTATTACCAAATGAGTAAGGTTATCATGAATTTAATGTTCAAATACGTTTATCTGATAAGTAATGGATTAATGGAATACTGATTAAATAGAATTTATGCGGTCTTTGCAATTTGGATACACACAGTCACTATTGCATGACTGTTTGCAGATTGACAGTTAAGGCCAATTATGTCTGTTTGGTGCTGATTAACTCCGTCTTTGGCGTCATAATCTTGACACCAAAGAGAACTTATTTACAAACACTCTTCTTGTTGGTGCAGCTGCAAACGTTCACTCAGTGGCGACTTTACTTGTTTTGAATTGAGAGTGATTAAGGTGCATTTTATTTTCAACTTACATGCAGCTCCACTCTTTAAGAAAATGTTTCCAACCAGTATTTCTGCATTTTCTTGTACAAAGCATGGCTTGATAAATGCATACGTCATGTAAACAACCGCCACCGGGAATAAATAGATTCTGAAGAAACCCTGTTAAAAAAATCCAAACGTAGGCTGATATTAGAGGGATACCTGAAATGCAGACATGACTTGTGTCTCTGGTGGTAGGGCAATTGATGAAGTCATCCTATGATGGATGTAGGCCTATTATAATGTATCAAAGGATATATGAAGATCGTTTTCATGTATGGTTCATGTATATCTATCAAATATCACGGCATATTCATTGCATGTAACATAAATGTAGATTAAATAAGGGAATCTTAAATATGAACGCTTTTACCATAGGCTTGATTGATGCCTTAATAAATGAAATGTAAAAACGCATTTCCTTTTGGTTTATCCCTTTGCCAACCCATAGTTTAGCCTAAAAGGGGAGGCAAAAGTCCCGTTGACAAATCCCGGTAGACTATTTTGTGTTTTTACAGTTCACTATAATAAGGTATGTTTCACAGATTTGCAGAATTCATAGGCTAAAATAATTTTAAAGTTCCCACTTGATCAAAACCTGAATCACACTTCAGAGTGAATGACCTTCATGTCAGCACAAGCACTAGCCCAAATAGCCAAATACTATTAATGCTTCAAAATGGCTGGTAAAAGTGGCAAATGGCTACCACAAGTTTTCCCAAAAGTCTTTGTTTTGTGCACAAATTTAAGAAATTTTAAATCCTTGTCGTCTTTCATAGAAAAGCTGAATGTTCTCAGACTACTAATTTTAGCATTTGACTAGACCTTTTAATGTTCATGTAACTGATTTGTTTTTTACTTTCACAGTTCGTGAAAAAATTAAAAAGTCACATGTACACATATCCTACATGTAATGTATAATGTAAATAATGGCTATTTTGGACATGATACAGACTTAGCCTCAAAACATAACATCAATTTAGTCTTGGGAAATTCTCAACATGGTTAGCATAGACTTTTTTCTATGCATTGTTATGACTGCGGGTTGTAATGGCTGTTTTGATCTGGAAAGATCACTGTATTCATTGAGTGTGCTGGTCACTGAGTTGGCCTGCTTTTTGTCATTGAGCTTTGATTTCTAAACATTGGAGTGCCTGAAATAGTGACCTACATGCAGGCACAGAGGTCAACAGAGGGGATATTTCTGATGGGGTCTAGAAAGATCACAAACTAGTATCAGGGGTGTTTAATTAGAATATTGTAGAATACTGGTGAGAGTTCTAAGCCTAGGCATATAAAGCAGCTCCCTTCTTGACTGGAAGAGAGGAGAGTTGTGAGAGCTGACAGGAGCTGTGAGACTTCAAGCCAGTAGGACTGTAAGCTATTGCAATTGAAAAGGAGATACTCATTCATACATAGTACCTGTGGCGTCTGGACTGTGTCTTTGAGCAGACTGGTATATTTGGTGTTACTTGTACCACATTGGAACCAAACTATGCCTCTGAAATCTGAGTTATTTTTTACTCCAGAGAAGAACCAATGATACTTGGAAACCAGTTGGTTTAGCCAGCATTAAGGGGCACCCACCTCTAAAAATGACTTTTGGACATTCTGATAATCTCCATGCTAAATATAAAAATTCACATGTTGGGGTAGCTGAGTCCATATTGAATGGCTATGTAAATTTCAAATCAGAAGGGCCAGTGTCACAGAAAGAAAATGCTGTTGACTGGAAGGCAGCTGTGATCCTAAGGGACACTGGCACTGCCCAGTCATTACAGTTGGAAGATGTACTTCCTGTGTAAGGTGAAACTTATCAAAAAGCCAGTGTATTAATTCATAGTGTTGCCGAAAATTGCATAACAGTCCCGCTTCACAAAGTTTACTTGAAGTCTGATTTCAAAATCGGACTAGTGATTGTAGGTATTGTACCTAGTCTCCCGATAAAAAGTCTTACCTTCCTTTTAGGGACTGATATTGCAGGGGATAATGTAAAAGGTAAACTGGTAACATATTTAACTGATGCACCAGTCACAAGAGAGGACACAGACCATCTTGAGCAGGGGTTCTGGGTATTTTTCTTGCCTGTGTTGTGACAAGGTCCATGGCTCTTGAGGCTTCTAAACAAGAAGAAACCAGTGAGAAGGATGAAAAATGTCTAGGGTTGGCAGAGACACTTTTTGCTGATAACCTTGAAGACCAAGTATGCCATGAAGGTTACTTTAGTCCAGAAGTAAGCCACAGTGGTAACCTCTCTGACCAGGTAAACAAACATGATCATCTGAGTCAAATGCCTCATTTGCATCGAGATAGGCTGATCCGGGAGCAAAACACTGACCCTCAGTTAAGAAAAGTAGCAGTACAGCTTTAACTAAAGAGAAGCGCAGAAAGACCCAGTCTGTTTTATATAAAGCCAGGAGTGTTGATAAGGAAATGGAGACTTCCAGATGCTTCCACTGATAAAGAGTGGAGAATCGTTCATCAATTAGTGGTTCCTCCATCATGTAGAGCAGCAGTTTTAATGCAGCTCATGATTTGTCTTTGGCAGGACACTTGGGTATTAAGAAGACTCAAGATAGAATATTACAAGACTTGTTTTGGCCCAGATTACATTGGGATGTGGCAGAATTTTATAAGACATGCCACACATGGCAAGTGGTTGAAAAATCCAATCAGAAAATAAAACCTGCTCCTTTGATTAGTATCCCTGAGCTTGAAGAACCTATTAGCAGGGTTATTATACATTGTGTGGGACCACTTCCAAAAACAAAACCGGGAAATAAGTTTCTCCTTACTATCATGGATTCACCCATCAGGTATCCTGAGGCCATCCCATTAAAAGACATTAAAGCTCCTACTTACATTGATGCTTTAATGAAATATTTTACTAGAGTAGGACAGAGGATGCAGATACAAAGTGACCTAGGTTCAAGTTTCATGTCTGCAGTGTTTCAGGAGGTTGCCCACCAGTTAGGCATTAAGGAAATTAAATCTTCAGCCTACCACCTAGACCAGCAAGGGCTGTAGAAAGGTATTATCAAACACTGAACAACATGATGAAATCCTATTGTTTTAAAAATGAAAAGTGAATGGGATAAAGGTACACATATGTTATTACTTGCCACCAGAGAGTACCAAATGAGTCACTTGGGTTCTGCCCATTTGAACTGATATATGGACATATTGTGAGAGGTCGACTATTGCTTATGAAAGAAAATGGTTTGTGGAACCACAAGACGAACCTATCTTGGAATTTGTGTACAAATTCAAAGAAAGGTTGCAACAAGCCTGTGAGGTGGCACAATCAAATCTGGTTAATGCACAGGGTAAGATGAGAACACGTTATGATAAAAAAGCAGGGAAAAGAAGTTTAAAATGAGGCGACAAGGTGTTGGTTCTTTTGCCCTTTGCAAGGGCATTTGATACAGGCAAACTTCAGTGGTCTTTACCTGGTTGAGAGAAAGTTGAATGATGTAGACTATATAATATGTTCACCTGATAGGAGGAAATCTAAACCGTTCTGTCACTTCAACATGTTAAAAGAATACAATGAAAAAGGAACACCAGTAGGAATTGTCAATGCCACCATTTCAAAGAATCATAATGAGGCAGATGAGAATGATTCATTCTCAAATGAACACTTGAGTTCTACTTGCAGGCTGAGAATGATCCATTCTCAAATGATGACTTGAGTTCTATTTCCAGTGTAAAAAATGCAGATCTCTGACTCTGAAAAATCTTGAAAAAAGATCGATATCAGTCATTTGGAGACTCCAGAGCAAGCTGATTTAGCAAGACTTAATTGTGAGTTAGAACATTTATTCCCAGACCAGCCTGATTGCACATCAATATTATGTCATGATGTAGATGTAGGGGATGCTGGTCCAATAAAGCAGCAACCCTATCGGATGAATCCTCTGAGATTGACTGCAGTTCGAGAATAAATAGATTACATGCTGGAAAATAATATTATAGAACCAAGCCAGAGTAGCTGGAGTATTCTTATTGTATTGGTTTCAACATCTGATGGTTCAATGCGATTTGGATTGGTTATAGAAAGGTGAATTCTGTGACTAAATCAGACTCCTATCCAATCCGTAGAGTGGATGATTGTATTGATAAGATAGGAAGTGCTTGTTTTGTGAGCAAATATGACTTGATGAAAGGACATAGGCAGGTGCCACTCGCAGAAAACGCCAAAGAAATATAATAGCCTTTGTAACACCTGATGGCCTTTTTCAATGTAAAGTGGTGCCGTTTGGAACGAAAAATCTGCCTGTGACATTCATCTGGTTAAGGTGGTCTGATGGTGAACTTAAACAAAGGTTAACTTGGTCAATCTGAAGTGACATACCCGGGCTATAAAGTGGGTAATGGAAAATTAATGCCCAAAACAGCAAAAATTCAAGCAATTTTGGACTTTTCTCAGCCAAGAACAAAAAAAGAAAAACTACGCTTTTTAGGCTTGACTGGATATTTACCGGAAATTCAGTAAGAATTTTTCAGAAATCACTGAAACATTAACAAAACTGTCCAAAAAAGAGAGAAAAGTTCATTTGGAATGATCAATGCCAGTGTGCCTTCCAAGTACTGAAAGCTAAACTCCCCAATGTACCAGTTCTTTCAGCCCCAGATTTTGAAAAGCTATTCAAGATTGCAGTAGATGCAAGTGATGTGGCAGCAGATGGTCTGCTAATACAGGATTGTATGGATGATTTGGAACACCTTGTGAGTTATTTCTCAGAGAATTAACACCCATCAAAGGAAATGTTCCACCATTAAGAAGGAAGCACTTGCTTTACTGTTAGCACGTCAACATTTTTGAAGTATACGTTAACTCAGGTCTGTATCCAGTACTGGTATACTATGATCACAATTCTTTAACGTTTTAAAAAGCACTTAAAACCATCACCAATGACATAGGCAAAAAAAATTAAACACTATAGTCAGTAGGTAATGAAGAATATTTCAAAGGTTGAGAGGACCAGTTTAAAACCACCAGTTGCCTTTTATGGGTGACTGCCTGTCTCAAGTCAGGAGTGAAATTTGTTCCTTCACATTGGTATAGGAAAATGAATGTTGATGCTTTGGCAGCTCTGAAATCTCTTTGCTGCCATTGTTGGGTTAGGAATTTATGAATATGGATCATATTTTTCTGTACTATTTGATAAATACGTCATTGGCTATGTTGTGCTGTGGGCTATGTTCTCCGACTCATAGTAATAGTGGAGGTAGAGTGTGTTTATAATGTTCCAGATTGATAAATATCACAAAAACGATGTAAGCCTACTTTCTTCTTTTGCTGTAAACTTAGCTGACTGACAAGTCGGGAGAACTAAAAAGTGATAGACCTACCAGGTCTCTTTGTATTTTTTGGCAGAGGTATTAGAATTTGTGTTTTGGGTGGTTAGGCCTATACATTTGGAAACACTACAGTTTATAGGTAATGAAGTATACTTCAAATGTTGAGAGGACCAGTTTAAAACCACCAGTTGCCTTTTATGGGTGACTGCCTGTCTCAAGTCAGGAGTGAAATTTGTTTCTTCACATTGGTATTGGAAGATGAGTGTTGATGCTTTGGCAACTCTGGAATCTCTTTGCTGTCATTTTTGGGTTAGGAATTTATGAATATGGATCATGTTTTTCTGTACTATTTGATAAGTACAAGGACAAAAATCAGAGATTGTTTAGATGAATTTGATCTACAAGAATACAATCTAAAAATTGAGCATGTCCACAGAAGGAGCAATTTGGCTGCAGAACTAAGTAAGGTGAAATCTGTTTAAATATTACTCACGTGAATGTGTTTAAGTGATAAAATTCTTAACAGTATTACTGTTTAGGTTATCATGTCAAAAGTGTAAGATATTTTAGTGTTAAAATATTGTTATTATTAAAGCTGTATCATTGTTGTCATTGTTTGTTGAGTTCTGCTAGGATCTAGAATATTCAGACGGTGGGCATTGAAACATTCGTTAACTACAAAGCAAAATTGTGTGCTGAATTACAGGCCTACCTGGTTGGAAAGAGAGTCCACACAATCTGTACCAGGGAGGTAATTGGCAACAGATAAGACGGTGCTGATCAACAGGACAAACTTGAAGTATTGCTTGCTCAGGGTGCGCCACGTACATGTGTATACATTGACAACCTGCTGTTCATCTGGCACGTCCCTGAAATGATGACAATGTTAAAATTCACTTTGTATTAAGTGTTTCAGTGCCAACGGTGACTTAAGTGGAGCTGATTGAACCTAACTTCGATCAACATGAGAGCTCGGAATCATGAGCTTTCGAGTGATTCCCCACCTAATGAGACAGAGACCCCAGGCTTATAAATACATCCAGTGAGAACTGAAATAAAATAATTGCCCACAATTGTACATTCAAAGACATTAACTAACAGCTTGGTTTAAAAGAAACTTAAAGGCCCGAGTATAAAGCTTTGACATGATGTACTTGGCAGACAAAGGTTTAATATAGTTTTCATGTGTTACTCTTATCAAAGTCTATACTATGATATGTTTTATTAAGCCCTCAATAACAGGAAAATAAAAGTACATACAAAGCTTTGCATCAAAATAATATAAACATAAAGAGATAGCGCGTCATGATGTCCTACAGATGCTTAGCAAAAGATGGCCCCCGCAACCACAGCCCCCACAACCACCACCCGCCAAAATGCACCATTCCGCAGCTCCCTATCTGGTCCCCTGATCGGCCCAAGAGGGCAACAACAAGCCATCAGGAGCCAACCCCAGCCGCAGATCATATAGTTGCAGCAGACCCTCCACCACTGAGACATGCAGACGGCAGTTCATTGACCACCTGCTGGACAGACCAAAACACCAAGGGAACTGCGGGAGGGAGCACACTAACAAACCATGGCCACCCAGAACCAAGGGCGGGGGAAGCCCTCCCCCAAAACCCAATAGTGTAAAAGACACAGTAATGTTATGTACAGCTAAAAGTACGTCCAATGCAAGTTTACCTGTTATGCTCAAACTAATATCATAGTTATACAATTAAAAAGAGCATGTTAAAAGTGATACTAACATGTGTTAATTGCTGTATGGTTTCGAAGAGTGCTTGTGACTTATCATGCGACTCAAAGAATCTACTATACGGTCATTTGCGGGAATATGTTTATTTTTTTGTAATTAAGAATGGTTTGAACACAAGAGATACCCTGCAAGACAGCCCTAAGCAATAGTGTTCTAGGATAGAGCCTAGAGGATAGTGGACATGTAAACAAATAATAAATGAATTGTAATGTCCCGACCTGGATTACCAATGCTACATACATTAGAAAGTAAAGAGCCAACACACACCTTCAATAATTGTTTGACAGGCTTATTACGCATAGCAGTCACAAGTTTTGAGTGATGCGATTTTTTTTGCCAAGACCCATACTTTGTTTTATCACTGAATGTTGGACCGAGTTGGATTGAACTATTTGTTTATCATATAATGCAAGACATTCCAGCCATTATAAAGGTGACAGTTGACACATACTTTTCCATACATAACTTTTACTCTCGGTCGAAAGACCCGGATATTTCATGCCACATTTTGATGGACTATAGAACGTTCTTCTGCACTTACTGATGTGAGATTCTATGTGAACCTTCGTATCAAAATCATTTTTAAAATATCGTACCCAGTATTTCTAGTTTATCAACACATTCTAGGTTTTCAGCTCCTAGGGTAAACGTAGGTGGTGACAAAAAACAATTTTCGCCAAATGTCTTGCATTTTGATTAATTGTACTAAAATTAAAACCCCCTTTTTTCATATTTATCAAAAATGTGTAGAAGATGTTGAAGGCCATTGGCATTGCTACTAATAATGGAAATATCAACTGCAAAAGTACAGCTACTAAATCTATTATTGCCTATCATTACTCCATGTCCAGATTCTGCCAGTTCTGGTAGGAAACCATCAATAAAACTATTGAAAAGCACAGAAGAATGAATACTCCACTGACGGGTGCCTCCACTAACGGAAAATATATTAGAAAAATTAGCATTCCATTTTACACTAGCATGTAGATTATTATACCATTTGCACAGAAACAACCACTGAGAGGCTGGGAATACATTTATCAATTTGAAAAATAAAGCTGAATGCCAAAGCATTTTTAAGCATCCATGTCTGTTGAATGCAGTTGTGATTTCTGATTCTTGAAATATGTAACGTCATTTATAAGGGAGCATGCCATAGACATAGATGTACTTCGATTTTCCCCGAAGCCGGACTGAATATTTCCAACATTGTCGTTCGGTAAAATTAAGCACTCAAACAGTTTTGCAAAGGAAGAAGATAAAGTAATTGGTCTGTTATTACTAGAAATATGTGGATTCAATGTCGTTTGTTTAGAACAATGATACCAGTAGCGAATATATCATGTGCAATAGTATGAGATAACAAAATAGAAAAAAGATTTGCCAGTGTATCACATAAACTGTCATTCGTGCCATAGTTTAAATGTCCAGTAGTGCCCCATCGACACCAGATGACTGCTTCTATTACGTTTATCTGTGATGTCTGATATTGCATACTCGTCAAATTTATCATCGTAAGACATGTTTAAACATTTATTAAAATATAGTTGAACCTTTTCTTGAATATCCAGCTGCTCACGGTTCGGTGACATAGGTGTATTCATATAGTATGTGCCAAGATGTTCTTCCATTCAAGATGAATTACTTCTTTGTTTTATTATATAATAAAACAAAAGAAGAGCATCATGGAAATATGATGTAACAGAGCAGGCGCATATAATTGGTTTAAACTATGTAGAAGCCAGTCAAACAAGTGACCAGTTTGGTTTAACTAGGCACATGTTATTAATCATCTTTGTCCGAATCAGAATTAAACATACATTTCTTTAAAGAATTTTTTTTTATTTGGAGAATAAATTTCATTGAAGCATTCAATCTTTTGCAGTTACACTCAAAAGACAAATTATGGGGACTGGACAAACGAAGCGACACTTTATCCTTATTAGACAAATTATCAAAATTGAAATTAAGATGACTGGTTTCGAGAGCTGAAGCAATTAGCCAAGAAAATGTCTCTGGGAATTGTGTAGAATGGATACTGCAAAAGAAAATGATAAGTAGTTTCAGAATGATATCCACAATGACATATTTGCATGTCTATCAAATGACCAGTATATAGATGTGCATTGACGGTATTAAAATCCATTATTAGTCCATTAATTAGATTGTTTCATTTACAAGACCCATAAGGTAGGTTGTCCAGTCTAGCAGGAAATAGTATTTGTTTAACATACATTTTGCTAAGAGACCTAAAGTCACGAACGTTAAGTGGAAGAGAGTTCCAAATTGAAGCTATAGAGAGGAGAAAGCTACGAGAGAAAATATTGATCCCAGGTCTGGGCAAATGTCGATGATTTATAATGGGCAAATTATAGTTGCGACGACCATTTTCATGATTCAAAAGATGCCTCTAGTTAACTGGACATTAGTTTTTTAAATTTTTTTTACCATTTTGAAATAAAATACTAACTTAAAGTATTTTCATCTGTCAGCTTATCTTGGCCAGCCTAGACATTTTAAAACTTTAACACGACTAGATGTATTCAAAGGTCTTGATACAGCAAGTGCAGCTCGGTACTAAACTGATCCGAGCATATCACTACTTCTGACTGAACAATGTCTGTAATCTGAGATGATATTCCAAAATCGGCTGAATACCCGTGGTGTAAATAAGTTTAAGAATACTACATGGAAGTATAACCGCACATTTCCTCAAGAGGTGTAAATAGGTTTAAGAATACTACATGGAAGTATAACCGCACATTTCCTCAACCTTCCAGGACTAGCAGAAGCTTTATTACATCTCGATAAGACATTTTTATCTCGAAACAAATTATGGGTAAGAGTAACACGAGGTGTTTATGCTATTTTACTTTTCTAATCGCATCATCCATGAAAGTTACGGGGGTGGGTGGTCTTGACGTTAAATTTTTCTTAGAAATGAATACAACTTCAGTTTTTCCAAGGATAAAGGTCCACTTTCCATTTTACTCTGCAATCCTGAATGGTTAACAGCTTTTCATTTAGAGTTAATACAGTTTGGTCAGGAGATTCAACAATTTCCAATAGCGATGTGTCATCAGCAAAATGTAAGCTTTGCAAGGAAGGTTTTTCAACTAAACCGTGAATGAAGACCAAGAACAATAAAAGTCCGAGGACAAGATCTTGGGGGACACCTGACTGAATAGTCACCCAATCTGAGGCAACTCCATCTAGTACAACTCTCAGTTTACAATTTGTTAAATATGAACGGATCCAGGAAAGAAGTGGATCGCAAAAACCACGCTGTTTGAGTTTAACAAGCAAGCCTTGGTGCCAAACCCTATCGATAGCTTTATATTCGTCAAAAATACCATACACACATCTTTACATTTATTTAGGGCTTCGCTAACAACATGCACAACGTTCATGAGTTGGTTGACTGTATTGTCGAGTTTCTTAAAACTGGAATTGCAAAGAGTCAGAAGATTTTTTGAAGTGGGAAAGTCATACATTCTTGTAGACACAATAATTTCAACACTTTGCTGATGAACATAAAAGAGAGACAGGACAGTAGTTCTTAGGCAAAGAATCTTCGTCTTTTTTATAGACATCAACCACATTGGCTTCTTTCCAAATAGCAGGGAACGTACCTTTTTCCAG
Organism: Hermodice carunculata; assembly: GCA_964020975.1. Taxonomy (NCBI): domain Eukaryota; kingdom Metazoa; phylum Annelida; class Polychaeta; order Eunicida; family Amphinomidae; genus Hermodice; species Hermodice carunculata. The sequence continues at coordinate 39,931,082 of OZ026616.1, forward strand.
TGACAAATTAAACAATTTTGTGAAAACACCAGCTCTGTATGGTTCCAATATGTGTAATACTTTATCTGGAAGGTTATTCCGCTCAAATGTTTGAGAAATTTTAAGTTTGGATAGAATTTTTAGTGTTCTATTTTCATTAATAATAATATGATCAAGTTTTTCACCGGTCTTGTCTCCCAGAACAGGGGTCAGCTTATTTTATGTCATCATTGACCCACTGAGATGAGAAAAAAATCATTTAGAGCATTAGCTTTATCAACGAAGTCAAAGATGACCGATCTTTTAACAATCCTCCAGGAGGAATGAGTTTATTTGAATGCAAACAAAAAGTGATTTTAATGTTATCCACCATTTCTTCATTTCTGTGGATTTATTTATTAAGACGTTACTAATTGTTGAGTAATAATTGCGTTTGGCTTCTCTAAGTAAACTTAAAACATTTCTGAGTTCACGATATATTTCTAAATATATAGCGGCATTTACATGATCATGCTTCTTCTTCTTTTTTGTCTTTTTATACGTACTGTCTCTCTCCCCTTTTATAACGTAAGTGACTGGTCATGAATGGTTAATCTTTTGGTCTCATAGAAACTTCCTTATGGGGAATACATTTGTTTGCAACTTCTTTAACAAACTGGATAATATCCAAACAAATATCATCAACTTTTAACCCAAAAATAGAGCATCCCATGGGGCAGAAGATCCAACTTTTCATTATCAACTTTGGGTAATTTTAAAATGTCTTCCACCATGCAATAGTATTACCACCAGAAAGTTTTGTACAAATTAATAATGCTTTATGATGACATGTAGAAATCGAACTTAAATGTGTAACAGTAGTATCAAGTGGTCATTGATTACAAAGACCAGGTCGAGAACCGATTGTTCTTTTGTAGAATCACTTACTAATTACTTCAAGTCCAAGACAGGAACTTAGAAAATCCCATTTTAGCCTTGAATTACAATTCTCAAGGTTCCAGCAAATACCAAGAAAATTAAAATCGCCAGTCATTATAATGGTATGTGGAGACTCTGCTATTGCTTTTGCAGTTGAACCTTGAAATAAATCTATGAAAAAAATCTGTAACATATTTACGTCTTGCCCAGGGCCCGTATGCATAAAGGTGGTTTAGCTGTGGTTTAGATTATTCCAGGGAACAACCATGGTGTAAAATCTAATCCGTATGCATAAACGTGTTGCAAAGCTACCCCTGGTGTAAAGTTACACCAGGTTTAAGAATCCGTGTGCAAGAAGGAAGTTTAGCTTAAACCATGGTGTAAATGGCCTTAAACTACCCTAGATCTCTAAACCTGACAGGGGGATAGTTTAACGGAGGTGTAAGTCCCAGTGGAGGGCTGTTTCCTTGTATACGAGGGACCTGTTATGATACGTAACGTAAATAATCATAACACTGTACATTAAGTGAATGTTCATATATGGTAAAATGTCAAATAGTGACACCAACAGTGCGAAAGATCAGCCCCATTTCACATGCCTTGAGCTGTTACCATTAATAAACAAAATTGTACTGTGTGTACATTAGTCAAACATACCAAATGTACGCACTATCTGAATATTAAATGTGTTTGCTCTACTACAAATCTACACATGAAAATACTGTAATTACAGAATCCACACTGTATCCATTACTAGTATGAAAATCAATGACAGTTTGTTTGAAACTAAATATTTTATTGCCTGCAAAGCAGACCAAGTTCCGTCTTACTACACTTAGAAAACATGTATGTCTTAATCAAATGCATAGAAAAACAAACGTCAATAAATTTTACCCTTCATTGGTCAATGTTGCCGCCCAGGAAAAACCAGAGATAAAACCTTTAGAATTGTATCATTTGGCCTAAAACTCTGGGAACCTGTGTTATGATGATGATGATGATGATGATGATGATGATGATGATGATGATGATGATGATGATGATAAATAAAATAAATAAATTAACAAACTCGTTGCAGAAACTTCCTTTAAACTTGAAATCGTTAATAAATTTAGAGTGTATATATTGAAGGTCCGACCTAAAGTGACTGAATGCCTGCAGTGGAACCGTGCAAAAAAATTAAAAAAACAAAACAAAACCACGTGACCATGTTCCGTACCCCCTCTACTTACTTTACCCCTTTCCCGTCGCGTAGGCTACTTTATTGCGTAACACATTCAGAAAATTCCCGTTTTACTTCGAAACGCGGGAATATTTCAATCGTGTTCCATAATACCTAATCCAAGGCCGTTTCGCTGTGGTATATTTCACGGGATAGGCCTTTGTCATGCACTTAAAATTGGGTCACTATGACTTTAACCTTTGACCCTCATATGATTTTACCTAGACTAGGCCTTATACTCTAAACCTTGCCCCAAGTTAGCTGGAACTTGGTCTGCTTTGCAGACAATAAAATATTTAGTGACTGGTCGGTTATTTTAACAGTTAGATGATATTTCTAATGACTTCCACTGATTAAATCAGGCTAAGTTAAAATCGTAGTTTGATTCTATTTCCATTCAAAGCAACTTTGCAATGAAAGCAAAAGAATTGTGCCCTCATGTATGCCTTGATCAGGGCAAGAACAATTTTGCCATAACTATTTTGCCTCCAAATTAGGCCCACGCTGCGTATTTTGTTTTCTCCAATGGTTTAAACAAATACATAGAAACATACATTAAAAGTTGTGTTCGAAAGAGGTGAGGTTTGTTTCAGATAAGTTAAATGTTTTTTGTATATTGCATGCGAAAAGTTATTTTTTATAAACATGTGCAAGATGAAGGTTTTCTGGCGAGATTTTGTTAACAAATAAATTTACTCGAATGTTCAATCATTTTTTATTAAAATTTGCCCGCTACCTAGTCTCTCTGTCCGGCCAAAATGCAATTTGATTGTTAAGTTGTGCGTTATGTGTCTTTTAAGTATAGTTAAGAAATATGGCTGGCACAAACCGAAACTTCTTGTTGGATTAAAGGTTGAGAAATAGGTCACAGTGACCCAATTTGGCACACGACAGTCCGCTACTCAAGGAAGTGTCTACACGCAAAACTAGGTTAGAGTTGAGCCCAAGGGTATAGGAAATATGGTACAGAGTAGGCCCTAGGCAAGGACAGACAGACGCGCAGACGGGTCTGACAAAGTTACACACAGTTCATGCAACATATAAAACACATATTATGTCTTCACTCATATAACTGATCCAAGCAAACTGTTTGGCAAAATGAATTTCAAATACTTGAACCATAAAATGACCTTGCCTGCGTTGACATATTCTAAAAGTTAGCATACTATTCCTTCTTTAACAATGCTTCTGATATTATTGCGTAATGTGTGACATTTCCTCAGATCTTTTGCAATAATATTAGAATCTTTGCTGTACAATAAAAACATTTTTAACACTAGAATCTGCAGTCTACACATTCAACAAACACAAAGAAAAACTAGACATCCTCAATACGAAACATTGGCTGAAGGGTTCGCATTAATAAGACTGCAATTTGCCTCAGGTGGTTTTGTTATGCCACAGTATAATCAGTGCAAATATCTCTTTTTCCGGCTCCATAAAGTAAAAATAGCGTATAGAGAACGGGTTACTCTCGGCGCCCACAATTATTTTCCTCAGTTATGCATTTTTAGACTTCGCAGAAGAATAATTTACATACAATTTCCATATTATTGTCTGTGAAATGAAGGAGCACTTTTGAATGTGTTCTTGGATCAAGTTCTGGTGACATAGACCACTGTACTGTGCGTCACCCATTCTGCCATCAAATAAACACTTTAAAAGTTTCACAACAAGTATAAAAATAAGAAGAAAAAGTTGGCTTTCGATAGAAATGTGGTCCATTATGATGTGCATCTGTGAAAGAAAAATTGGGGAAGCTGCGTTGGATCCTTCTTGAGATATCATGATAACGTTGTCCACATGTGCACCACTCAGACGGCCTAAAAGATAAATACTTTCAGGTTTCATAAGAAGTTTATAAATACAAAGAGGACGCTAGTTGTAAATTGGAACCTGGTCCATCATAAGATGCATCTCTGACAAAAATTTGGGAAAGCTGTGGTCAATATTTTTGAGATATCGCGGTTACGTCGACAAGACGGACGACGCAGCTGACGACAATACCCTCCGGCACTTTATTTGCCGAGGGTAAAAAGTGCGCATACAAACATATGCAAAGTATACATTTGATGAAAGGTCATTCACAAAAGTGTATTTTCTGATCAAACGAACTGTTGTTTATGAGACGATTAATTGCAGGATCAGAATTTTTGCCTTTTCCACAATCTACTGACCATTACTTGTTTAAAAATGTATACATTGCATATGTCTATTTGAATACTTCTTACCATATGCAGCTAACAAAGGGATAGCGCACTTATAACAGTGGGGCATAGCTAGACAACGTTCTTTTTTCTCATGCTGGCAATTCCCCTTCTCCTCTTTTTGACTTTGCTTTCCACGCCTTATGCAGCCATGGTTGTTGTGACTGGACTTGGAAAAAGGGGGTTACATGGGGTAGATAGAAATTTTAATGTTCTATTGAAACTCCAGTGATCACTTACATCATCATGTTATCCATAACACAGATATATTTTGAGGATTAAATACACACATATAAGTTTATTGTTTATCATGCATAGATATAAATTCAGTAATATTTCCATTATTGACCACTGTGTGTACACTCAATTTCATTTTGACAAACATAGATCTGAAGCCCCTTGCCCCCTCGTCATGTAATTCAATCTGTCAATAAAAAGGGACAGCAGTCACACGACTGTCCTCACTGTGCTCACCTAGGACAGGTCAGCTGGCCATTGTCAGGAAAGGGGGTTAAAACTTGTATCAGGGTCTTCACTTAAACAGTGGCGTAACTGCCCCATGGATCAGTTACCCCGGGTATAACTACACCAGCTTTTATGCATACCAATTTTCTTACACCATGAACTGAGGGGCAACTAAAACTGTTTTATGTTATACCATGGGTAAGTTACACCTCCTTTATGCATACGGGCCCAGGTGGTCTGTAAAAAGTTGCAACATAAACTTTGAATTTGTTGACAGTGAGCTGATTCCAGAGTGACTCAATGGTTGGATTACATAGATCAGTTCTAGTTTTCACCCAGAAATTATTACTAGTATATATTGCTACACCTCCGACATTTCATCCAGCTTGTTTCTGTCATTTCTAATGGGCGGATTAATACCTGACATATGAATATGAACATTAAGTACAGTTGTATCCAGCTTGGTTTTATTAAAGCAATTGCGTTTCACATTATTATTAATACATATACTTTTAATTTCATTTACCTTGTTATTAGCTGCAAGACTGTTGACAAAAATATGATGTAAATTTTAAAAATTCAAGTTAGGACCTGGGTTTGGGTGAACGTCACCACGTAAGTCTAGAAGGATATCAGTTATAATTACAATTTTGGTCACATATAAATACATAAACTAATATGTTCCAGCGACCAACAAGAGCAAAGGTACGAATAAATTCAGATCTACACTTTAGTATGACAGAGATATATCAATCGGGGTTGCAAAGAATTGGAGATATATTAACCCGAGAAAACGTCATTTTTTACAAGGCAAACAAAAAATAACAATATAAGTTGTAAGCGACAGTACCATCGTATCAGCAAGAAATAATCTAGCATAATTTGGCATTGACATTAAATTTTGTTGTCCACCTTTTAACCAATACCACATCTTGGCATGAGTCTCCTGCATTTTATCCAAAGCCTGCTAGAAAGTCAATTCAACGTTAAATTACAGCAATGAATACAAGACAAATGCAATTTATGAACAAATGTTCGTGTCCTGTTGTTTGTTCAATATCTGAAAAGTTTGTGCGTTAAATAAAAAGTACAATGAAATTTGCCAGTACCATGTGACCATGTCAAAATGAACAAGGTCATGCTGAACGGTGTACCGAGAAAGACACAAGCATATAAGAACAAAGTGAAAAATTCAACGTCATAATGCATATGAGAAGAACATTAGGCTACCTGTGTGTATTAAATTAGAGCACGATACTATGAAATTACTACTAGGTTTTCACAACTCTATATAGAATCAAACAAATCAAGTATCAAAATACTAAATTAAATATATATATATATATATATATATACACACATATATATATGGGTATGCGCACCACAGATGACATTTACACATACATATATAAACGTGTGGGAATTAACACAGATGTGAACACATACACATGCATGCGCATTATATGAATGTTGGGAAAAGGAAAGTCAGATTTAAAGCAAAATGTAACATCTTATTACCAACATACATTTATATATAACACAAAGCAAAGAAAATGAATAAGTACGACTGAAAAGAATAACATTAATGTCGAGGCCAGTCATACACTGAAATATTACTACATTTTTTTGCTTCAATGGGAAAGTCTGACCATTGAATACGATGGTTACATGGCAAGACCCTGAAGTGTGCAACAAATTAAATACACACACTCACATCTTAGCCACTGGTGATGAACTTTTCGAGGACACGTACTCTCGCGTCAAATGTCAATAGTCTTTAAGTTATGGTTGTATGGTGTGGGTCGAAACTTTACAAACACTTGTCATCGTAAGTCCACATGGCCATAATCTTTTTCTGTTTTTTGCAGTTGCTGTGCCAAGCAAGCCAGCCTATTTCGTTTCTTTTGCAAGTCTTCGTTTACAAAGATCCCTGATCTTTTGAGTTTACTTCTGGATTTTAGAACTTGTGGGCATAACCTGCACTGGATAAACCTTGCAATGCTCCCTAGGTAACTGGAATCAGTCGGGCCAACACAATGAGAGCGCTGAATATTAGACATTTGTAACTGAACCCCCAGCATGTCTTAACATACATGCATAATAGTTTTATCATTACCCTGATGTGAACCTTGACTCTGACTGTCATCCCATCAAAAGGTAGATTTAATCTCCTGCAATATTGCTTGAGATCGTCATGGGCATTTAAGAGATCATTTATCGTGGAATTTAGTTTCTTATTTGTAACTTTTAAGTCACACACCTGGGATTCTAAGGTAGGGATCATGTTGTTAGTGTGGTGGGATCAAGTTTGTATTTTTATGAATAAATTATGATGTGTTTTTAAATTTTATAGGTACATGGTATTTTGCGGTTGCACAGCACAAATGTTTGTAATTGAGCGGCACAAAGCACTGTGAACCTTGTTTGTATGAAGGCGTGTCTGTGACGTAAATGTGATTGGCATTTCCTAATATCTTTGTCGCTTGGCGGGACTTAACCTCTGATAGGCCAAACTCAGGTAGGTTCGGCATTAATCCCTTTTTTGTTTTATGGCATTCAACCATGATTTCCCGCAATTTTCGTTCCTTTCCCTTTTTTTTTTTTTTTTTTGGTAAGGCCAGGGATCAGACGTGTCTGACAGATACTACGGACAATATAGTGCCTAACTGCTTGTTAGTGTATTTCTTTTCATAGATTGCTTACAAAATTTTATTCGGAGACACCGAAAAGGTTGTGTAATGTGATGGTGATATATATTTTGCATAATGAGAGTATTTTGTGTGGTTTGTGAAGTTGGGTATTTAAGTGTAATGACAGGTCTGTGTAAAAAGTGGACAAATTCTGAGCTTTATTCTGATATTTAATCATCATAGCACATTGTACAGTACAGTACAATGTTAAAATTAAGTTTTGTAAGTAGTTGGTTTCATGATATATTTTGTGGAGCATGGATGTAAATTTTATAATATTTATGGATAGACTTTGAATATGCACGCTGTATACTATGTATGGCAGCTATTGCCATTAGTTAAACTTTATTTTCTAGTATGATAGACCCTGTGTCTGTGTACCATGTGCATTGTGTTACCTGGTTGTGATACCCAGCTGATTTTTGGTGTAGTGTGCACTTGATTGGATTGGTAGCCTAAATGTATATATCATCGAACAGCCCAATCTGGTGGTACATATGTCAATGTGTGGATGCAGAAATAAATAAATAGCCTGTCATTCTCAAACTTCAAACTCACGGTCATTGCATTGTTACTTGTGTGACTAACCCTTCTACATTGGAGCCCCCAGTGAGATTTGATGGGGTGAGGTATAGCGACCGACATTCACAGTTTGGCCAAGTTCCTGGGAAAACAGCTAAACAGATTCGGTGCTAAATGAAGCCAAACCGCATTTGGTAAAAATTGCTTTGCGTGAGCTTGTAACAAAAATAGTCACATTCTATTTGTGTGCACACTCTGTGGAAATGTGATTATTATTTACTCCATTCATTACATCATCAAGGAATCATTCGTCGCTCCTTGGCAAGGATTGCGTGTATGCATGACCTGTAATATTATATTAATATCATTGAACTATATCTTTCACGTAGCTCAGAATGCTTAATGTCGCAAGCAAGGTGGCAGCGCCCATGTCTTTGACAATGCAGAAGAACTTTTGGTAAAGTTTATTCTTGTAATTTATTTCTTCTGTTATCCATGACATACACTTGCATTTTGTGTAATGTACTAAGTTTTAGATTTGCGTATTTCAAGTAAAAGTAAGTTTTTACATGAATTTTCTTAGGCTGAAGTTGCGTCAGGTATCATGAAACATGCAGGTATGTTTCATGAATGATTAATTAGCAGAGCTTGAGATTGAATTCATTTATTTGGAAATTGGTCTTGGGCATACTTCATCACTTTAGCTATATTACATGAGGTTTGGTATTTATGGGTCTTGGGGGGCAATGAGTCTTGCTACTTGTACATTTCTCATTTGCATTGAAACAATTAAATTATTTGACATTTTAAATCTATTTTGTGGTAACTTGATTTATATACACGTGTTCATGTGACACCAATGTTTACAACTGTGTTTCCATTATTTGTATATAAGGGCAACGTGCATTGTGGTATATGTGTTGAAAGCGTGTATCATTCACTTGTGAAACCTATTGATGACATTGATTATGAGTGAATCAAATCAATTTGTTTCATATTGGTATTATTATTTTGATTATGCAAATTACACTTCATTGACACATGTGGTTTATTACAATTGTGGGTTTAGTCTCAAATTTCAGGAATACAGCTTGAATTTTTACTCAAAGTTTACTTGAATTTTTATAATTGACACCTGACATTGACATTTGACCTGAAGGTAAGTCTGAAGTACAGGGGTTCAAATCAGTTTGTTAATTAAGAGAATCATTTGCAGTGGGAATTTGCAGTCGTTTTCTATGAAGGAGATTGAGTGTCAGTAAATGCAATTGATGGTCTGACAGTGTTACTGATTACTAGTGGTCAAGAAAAATTTGCATACAGCGCCAGCAGAAGTTGAAAGTATTTTGAGATAACATGTTTATTGTAGTTATATACAGTGGATGTCAAAATATTTCATTCATCACATGCTTTTTTATTTTCGATTTTGCCAAGTGTTTTCACTTGTGTTTTGTGTGGTCCTTTTTAGTGGATGGAATGTATTGAGGATTTATTGAACATTGTGCATTGTCATTTTTTATTTTTTTCTCCATGGTATGTGACTTGCATTGAATGAGTTGTGCGACAACTGAGTTATACAGCTGTTGAGATCGTACATATGATGCCTTCAATTTCTGTTTGACTGCATGATATGTCAATAAAATATTCATACATAGTTATTGAGGGTACACACAAACACATTCTAATTTGCATATTACTTGTTTTCGTTTAGTCATATACATGCTAATCAGTGACTAAATTTTTACAGAAAGCATGTGCATAATCTTAGCAGATCACATGGTGTGAGTGCTTACATCCAAGTACGACTGACTGGTTTGTGATCTGAACAAGTTTACAGTGGTGTAGCAATTGGTGAAGTTTTCAACATACTCCCTACCACGGCTGGAGCAAGTTTTGGATTCTTTATCTGGCAACAAATTCTATACCGTTATTGATATGAAATCAGCATATTATGATATTGGGATTTATGAGGATCACAAAGCAAAGACAGCTTTCAGTGCTTGGCTTATGGTTTCTATGAGTGGAATTGAATGGCCTTTGGACTGTCCAATGCTCAATTTACTTATCAAAGATTAATGGAGGAATATCTATAGAGATTGCTCACGAAGAAATGCTACATTTTTTTATTGACATAATAATATTCTCAAAAGATTATAAGGAACATTTGGAAAGGCTAGAAAAGATAATAAGTAGGTTCTCAGAGACAGGATTAAAGTTTGCTCCTAAGCAGTGTTCATTCCTGAAAAGGAAGGTGAAGTGTGCAGGTCATATTGTGTCGCAAATGGGAATAGAACCAGGTCCTGGTGACAAGGTGGAGAAAGTCAAAAGTTGGTCAGAGGAGGTTCAAAGTTTTCTTGGTTTTGTTGGTTACTATAGGCGATTTATAAAGGACTTTGCCAGAATAGCTAGGCCTTTGACTGATTTGATACCTGTTTTTGTGAAGAGTAAAAAGAACAGCAGAAAGAGAGAGACTAAACACCAGCAACTATGGGTCTAGGGCTTAGAGAATTCATTTGAGCAACTCACAGATTGCTCAGTAAGTCCATCATTGGTTGGATATCCTGATTTTAGCAAGCCTTTGGACTCCACACACATAGTTCCTTGTTAGGCCTTGGTGCAGTCTTGTATCAGGATCAAGATGGGGCTTAGCATGTCTTAGTTTATGCTAGGGGAAGTTTAAGCAAAGCCAAAAAGCAGTATCCAACTCATTAGTTGGATTTCTTGCCTTGAAATGGGCCGTCGCGAAAAAGCTTAGTGATAACTTGTATGGAAACAAATTTAAAGTTGCCACAGATAACAATCCACTAACTTATATTTGTCATCTGCTAAGTTAGATGCCACATCAGAAAGGTCGTTTGCAGCACTTGCAGCATATGACTTTCACATAGAATATCATTGTGGAATGGCTAATGGAGATGCAGATGGGACGAGTAGACATCTATCACTTCAGGAAATGATAGAATCACATAAAGTGGCCCCAAAGGAGACTATTGAGGCTTTGTGTAGTGGAATTCATTTTTCACCATATGTTAAAACTAATGCTACGTCCCATGTGACTTTGAATGTGTTCACGCTGAAACAAGATATAGATAGATTGGACACTTAGAGCCTACAGGAACAGGAAACAGACCTTAGTTGGTGGATTGCTTGGGTAGAGAAGGGAAAAGACCACAGTAAGTGAGTATTCCCATTGGAAAGATTCACAGTGTCCTATTCCCTAATTTTGACAAGTTGTGATTGCAAAGAGGTGTATTTTGTCAGCATGTAGCAAGTGATAGAAGGACAAAAAATCTGTTGTAACCAAGATCACAGATTGATACTGTTCTCACAATGGTGCACAATTAAATGGGACATCTAGGACGTAAAAAGACTATGTTTTAACGGAGAGATAGTTTCTATTGGTGTGGAATGAGTAATGATGTTTAAGAATGGATAAAGAATTGTCAGAGGTAAATTTTGGAGAAGACTCCTGCAAGTGCACGAGCTCCATTAGTGAGCATTACCACCAGTCAACCATTGGAATTAGTTTGTTTCAATTACTCCAAAAGGAGGTTTCAATAATATGTTAGTCAATACTGATCATTTTACATTTGCATGATATGCACAGGCAATTCCTACTAAGAACAGTACAGCCAAAACTACAGCAACTATTTTGTCTCATCATTTTGTTGCACATTATGGATAGCGTAGAAGGATCCAACATGATCAAGGTGCATATTTTGAGAGTGAGCTCAGGAAAGAATTGTGTGATTTGTTAAGAATAAGTTAGTCTCATACTACCCCTTATCATGCCGTGGGTAATGTGAGCGTATGGATAAGATATTACTTAGCATGCTTGGTACCCTTGTGAAAGAGCAAAAAGAGGATTGGAAATCTCATGTGGCAGTTCAGGTTCATACATATTATTGCACCCGTCATAAAACAACTGGCTGTACTCCATCTTACTTGATGTTTGGTCATAATGCATTGTTGCCTGTAGATCTACCTTTTGGTTTAGATCAAGAGAATCAAGCAGGCTCTCTGTCAACATATGTAGACAAACTTACGGCTAGGTTGCTTTATGCTTATGAGTTGGCAGCTGCTAATACTGAAACAAAGCAGTGTAAGCAAAAGGAGAAGTTTGACTCAAAAGTCCAAGGAGCTGTTGTCACTAGAGGGGATCGAGTTTTAGTGAAAGTAGTTGCCTTTGAGGAAAAACCTTAACTTTCAGATAAGTGGGAGGAAGAGCCTAACATAGTCATTGACCAGCCCAATGAGGAGATTCCTTTTTTTGTGGAAGAGAGGGAAAGCAGTGGTGGCAGGCACCAGACCCTGCACCACAATCTTTCATTGCCTTTTGGAGGAATTTCTTTTGAGAAGCATGTGAAACATGTTCCTGCAACAAAGAAAGATAAGTCCAGAAGGAGACCAGAAACTATGGATGAGGAGGGTCTGATGTCCTGTGATGAAGATTCTTCTTCTTCAGACGAAATTTTGGTGATGTATCATAGTGCTGAACACACTGCTGCAGATAATGACATCACTTCACAGGGGGAGAAGGATGAGATGAAGACCCATATTTCTGACCTAAGGGAGACTGCAGTAGTAGGAGATGCCCAGGGAGATGTTACTTTAGGTACAGATGCAGGAAATTAGTATGTTTAAGTTGGTGCTGGCATCCATGAGGTGGAAGCTGTACCTGAACAGTCACAGCAGGAAGGACAACCACCAGCTTGGATGACCAGTGGAGATTTTTATATTTTTTTCTAAACAGGTGGCTGGGCAAATGACAAGGAAGCCAGATTAGGAAGCAAGTGTTTGTCATTTAGAAAGATTGCTAAAGGACGGTTTATTCAGGGGAAGAGAAAGAGAAGTTCTAGCATTCATATTAAAGCTTGTTGGTGACAATGTGTAATTCAATACATATGTATACTCTTTTTGAGGTATTGAATGCAGCAAGTAACCAAGAGAGATATTTATCATGTATATGTTATTCATTCTTTGCAGGGACCTCAGTATTTGTTGTCATAATATGTACATGTCTAATATTGATTTCTTTTGATTGCAAATTTTTTGTTTCTCTGGCAATGTCAAGGACGACAATCCATAGTTTAGAGGAGGATGTGACGGGATCAAGTTTTATTTTTATGAATAAATTATTTGTTTTTAAATACGACAGGTGCACCGTATTTTGCAGTAACCTACGAAAATATTTGTAATTGAGCAACACAGAGCATTGTGAACTTTGTTTAAATGAAGGCATGTCTGTGACATATATCTGATTGCCATTTTCTAATACCTTCGTCACTTGGCGGGACTTAACCTCTGATCGGCCGAACGGCATTAATCCCTTTTTTGTTTCATGGCTTCATCCATAGAAAATCAGATGTGTCTGACAGAGACTACTGACAATATAGTGCGCAATTGCTTCAAAGTGTATTTTCCTTTCATAGATTGCATCAAAATTTTCTCGTGAGACACATTATAGTTTGCCTTTATGTCACCAGACAGGCGGAGTAAACGCCATATGATACGTTGCATGCAATGCGTTGCATGGGACTCATTGGCCCGTGTAACTACTGTGTTGCATGCAAATCTGTCCCTGCAACACGTTGCATAAAAATCCAACCTGCTGGACTTTCCTGTGACTGGTTGCGTCGCAAAAGTGGCTGCGACTCGTCTGACCACCTTGTTGCGTGTTGCATAATACCAACCATTGAAGCACAGCACTTTGCTTTAATGGTTTGGATTCAATCCTTTGCATCGTGCAGCCACTGAGTTGCACAACTTTCCAGGGCGCATGCAAAGCATTGTATTGTACAAATAACATCATGTAGCCACTCTGTTGCGTAAGATAGAAATTCCCATGCAACCCTTTGCATGCAACTAATCACATCGTGTATCTTGGCCTTAACAAAACTGCCTTTCTTATAGCACAATGAACCCAGATACACCAGATTAATCCAATTCTTTTGTGTTATATGCCATCAGCTTAGTCTTTTGAAATTCATTCCATATTTTAATATAGTATTGTATTTGTATCTTTTTGCCCAGAACCACTTCCTAGTAGTCATTACCTTATTCCGCAGTCCAAACTCTTTACATAAGCTCACATGTTCCTGTATATATATATAGTATGATATATTGCACATCAGATCTTTTTTTTATATTCATGTTTTCATTCATATCAGTAAAGAAGCCTTCATGTGATTTTTTTGTTCGACTTTATACAATACTTGAACTAAAAAGGCTGCAAAGGAACAGATTATATTACATGCTAAGCATGCAAATATTTATGCACACGAATATGAAAAAGCTGGTTGAAACCAGTTCGCATGAATTCTAATTATTTATTTTATAATTGTTGATTGCGGAATGTCAAAAATATAAATACCGATAAATTTTAATGGATAATTTTTGGAAACAATGTTTCACCAGATGGGTTTCAAAAATGTGTGGGAAAATATCGGCAACAAGAAATTTGAATTACCTTCCATTATTAAAATGAATGAAAAAATATATTATCAGTCAACGGAAGAACGGTATGTCAAATAATGCAGATGAATAGAATTTGAGAACGTATACAAAATTCAAAACAGACCTCAATTTCGAAAAAAAAACCCAACACATTTATTGTTACTTCTTCTTCTTCTTCTTTTTTCTTCTTTTTCTTCTTCCTCTCTTCTGCTTCTTCTGCTTCTCCTTCTCTTCCTCTTTCTTTTCCTGGTTCTTTTGAACTTTTACTTTCACGTATTACTGTACAGTTGATTAATTTGAAATCGTTTATTGTGTAACCGGTCGTTTCCATTGATTTGCATTGTATGCCTATAAATGATCCTACATGGTTGTATGTTTGGCAGACTGTCATGTATTTGTATGATGTAACCAGCAAACTTCATTCATTCGTGTACATTTGACATGTCTTTTTAAAAGAGGTTATTTCAACCCTTTAACCATAACATTATTTTCAAAGGAAAAGAAACCTTTTTCAGCACTTCATTTCAAAGACAAATGCATGAAATATGAAAATTTGTGACAATACCCAATGCCAGGTATGTTACCACATATGCACTGTTGTAGGACCTTGCATTACAATAGAATCTCTGATATGAGTTTCATATTTCGTGGCATGGACCAGATCTGGAATTCAACTAATGTCAAACAAGCTACCACAGATCCAATGTTACAGGACCATTCATTGCACAGAATCTCTGATATCATTATCAAATTTACCAGCATGTTCCTGATCTGGACAGGCGCTGTGGGCGGTTTTGATAACGAACATTTTGATAAAAAGTTCCAGGAAGTAGCAGATTCTATGCCGTTGACTGATCCTGCCAAGCATAAATTTTCAACGGCTGATGCTACTGTCAACGCTAGTGCCGAAGTCCAGATTGACCATTTGGGAGACTCGATTAAAGAACTTCATATTAAAATCGATCAAAGAAAGCAGGAGCTAAAGTACTAAAAATTACAAAATGAACTGAAGTCGGTCGAGAAAGAGTTACGTGATTGTCATTATTCTGTTGAATTGCTCACGTGTAAGCCGGATGTTTGGTCTAGCATTGTTGCGGATAAGCACAGTTCGGGCTTGAAGAGTAAATCCACAAACAAAGGGTCCAGGAAAGTTCATGATCGCAGTCGCAGTTCACAGTTTGTCTCCGGTGCCAGTGGGGACATCGAGGTGACGGACAAAGTGGCTGGCCCTCGGCGTCGTATTCCTGACCAACTCAAGGAGTAGGCCGGCAACGTACTTGCCACATTTTTTTTTCGGGGGGGGGGCGACTTTGGAGATTCCAGGAAATTTTCTGTGACATGTGATTCGGTTACACAGCCAAAGGGGGTCATTACGCATGCGCATCGTTCTAGCTCCTTGAAGCGAAGCCGTCATGGCGGCGCCCTTGACGTTTCTATGGCAGGCCCTTCTACGGGACGGAAGAGACACATTAAAACCCAGGTTGTCAGTTCAAAATCTAGTGATTCTTCTGACAGTGACCCTTATGATTCTGATTCTGATTCTGATTATTCTGGCAGTAGTGTTTCTGATAATGATCATCGGAGGCGTCATAGTCGGGGCAGAATCAGTGGTAGAGGTAAGCATGGTCGCAAACATAAGATTAAATCTGGACGGTTAATGACGGCAGGTGATCATGTTCGCAAGCAGGAGGACTGGCTGCATACTAGACTGTCATTTCAATATGCCAGTAAAGACCTAAAGTATGAAAATCTTGATATGCCTTTATTCATGGCTGGTTGTTTAGAAGGTCTTATCCGGGATTTTGAAGCACAGAAATTCGAATTAGTTTCAAATAAGATGAAACACCTGCGTTGTCTTATGTATTTATCAACTTACAACTATTGGGGCTGTATTTTAGAGTTACATGCGGCAATAGTGACAGAAATCGAGCAAGGTACTAGGAAGTGGCATGATAATTTTATGGATATTAACCAAAAAGTTCTCAGTGGTCACAAATCTTCCAAGATTTCTGGTTCAAGCAGTAAAGGAAGAGGTAGTATAGTCAACAAGCACGCAATGTTTTGTACAGCTTTCCAAACAGGAAAATGTACCAGAAGTTCTCCTTATAATATCATTTTAAATGGTAAGAAATTTCTGGTCAGTCACATTTGTGCTGTGTGTTGGATGGTTGACAAGGAAGAACGGGATCATCCTGAAGCATCCAATGAATGCAAATATACTGGGAATTCGGTAAAGGAAGCTAAAGAGCTTAAAGATTGACTACTTGTAGGTTCTCCTTGTCAACCAGACTCGAGTGTACTGGTACGTGATTCCATCATTTCTGATGATGCCACATCTCAATATTTTCCTGTTCATTCGACCTATGATCACAATTATTGGTATAGTGGTAATATATATATATACATGTGGGAATGTTTCTCATGCCAGTGTTCCAGAAAATATGATGCCTTCTTCAATTGACTGGTTGAATATGCGCAATGAATTTTCAAATGAATATTTGAATTTATATCATGAAGTTCTTTTGTCAGGTTTGCACAATTTTCAGGGATGTAGACTGCAAGTTCCATCTAAACTTCACATTGACTCATGGAAACATCTAGTTTATGAGTCTGATAATCATGATTCTCAAATTTGTGCTTTGCTTGAATTTGTTCTTCCTGTTTCAGGATAGTATATAGCATCAATTTTGAGATATATCGATTCGGTTGGTGAAGTTTTTAATTGCAAAGTCAGCCTGAGTTTGCAGGGAAAGTGGAGACTCTGCTTCAACACTAAAATGCCCCAGTTTCTTGCGAACATTGAGCTGGAGTCCGTTTCTGCTCTGGTGTTTGATTAATGTATATGGTGTCTCATGAACTTTATACCCACGGGTATCTGCGCATGCGTCAAAAACTTAGTCGCTCAATGCATGGCGGAGTACTTGGTAGTATTGGCCTTACTACAGAAAAGTAAAAGCAGCAACAACAACAACAATTGAAATTTGTGTAATTGAAACTGCATGTGAGCAGATGGTTGTGTAAATAGGGATTTATTGAAAGTACTTTCTACCATGCATATCATATGGACTATGGAGCGTTTGTTTGTCCTTATTTAGTGTCAGTAGGGTGGGATCACTACAGAGCGGAGTAAATTACCTCTTCTTGTATAATCAGTCAACAAGGAACATAAAAGAGTGAAAATAAAATTTCATTTTTCCTGCAAGAACATAAAATACACAAGTGACCAAGTAAAAACTGCTGGTGCCAGAAAGCATAACGAGAAGGAAAATGAGAAACGTGCCGAACGTACAAATTAATTTTGAAACTAAATAATACGGATATTCCTTCCTTCTGTCAATTACGAAACTAAGAAATGATGCTTCCATCGATATCGTTACATTGCTGCTCGAAGTAAAGCTGTCAACTTCTGTCTATGTAGAAGGTGACAGGATACGAGGCGATTGTGAAACACAATTTTGAGTAGGTCACCTTAACAGTTTTGAAAAGGTCGCTTGAGCTGATGTGTCGATTTAGTCATTATTCCCTGTTCTGTTTGCGCATGTGCGCATCAATATAAAAAAAACACTGTAAATTTTTTTCTCTTTTTTTAATTTTTTTATTACAAATTTATCGAGCCGTGAATGAAACTCATAACTCTTGTTGCATTTGCCTTGTGATATATTTATTGGATTCAAGAAAGCAATAGGCCATCAAGCACGCCAAACCAACCTCTTAGACAGAGAGCTATGTTTTATCAACGAGGGAATAAGATAACATTTGAGCTTACAAGGCATGCCACCCAATATTCCATTAAGCCATTTTTCGTTATGGCGCTCATATATTTAAAATGGCGACCGTGCACACCACGTATTTTAGAAAGTAATTGCAAATTTTCACTGTTTTAAAAAAAACTTTTGGTTCTTTTTGTCCCAAAATGAATGCGGAAAATAATGTTGGTCGCTCATGTTCATAATTTTATTATACAGATTTAAAATATTTTACTTTGATTCCTAAGGTATTGCATTGAGAGATGAATTCATTATTACCTGTACAATAAATCTGACGTCATCCAATATAGGGCTCTACACATCTTACCAGTCCAACGGCAAATTATAAACGACCTTTGGCTCTAGTGATAAAAAGCTATGCTAAAGTGAAGCTTAGCTGTAGGCCTTAGTTAACTAACCTTGCTATTTCGTGCAATTCGTCGATATGTTCGTAACCTTCACGGTCATGATTGTTCTCCTGCATTGCGACTTTAAACACCGAGGAATGTGGGCACTCTGCAATGGCACACGGACACAGTGACACAATTGAAAGGAGGTTGGCCTATGTTAAGGACAATAACATAATGAATGGGTTTTGAATCAACTGGACAAAATCAATGCCATAACAATAATACATATGCTTAACACAATTATGTAAGTAAATATAGAGTTGTTCTGGGATAAGCAAAATTGTTATATGCATGTTTTGTTGATATTTTGAAAGTGGTCAACGCCACCTCCCATACCCGTACATTTTTATTTGAAGTTACTGGGGTGTTGACTCACTAATTACATATATAGCATCTTAAATGGCAGGAATGACAGATCCATTATACAGATAACATTCAGCAACTAGAATGAAGAATTAGCTTGGCTAGTTTGAACAGATGCTGTATTTTCACCAACATACACACGCGTATATATATATATATATATATATATATATATATATATATATATATATATATATATATATATATATATGTGTGTGTGTGTGTGTGTGTGTGTGTGTTGTACAAATTTTGAAACTAACTATCAGCCCAAAAGCCACCTTTCGACAGTACCAAAAAGATCGATTTCCGACACACTCTTTCTTGTTGAATTTTAACTTCCAAGTCGTGTCCACAAAAGCATGAGACGGACTGGCGATAACAAACATAGGGACACCAGAAACAGTGACGCCACCATATCAGTTAAATGAAAGTTGAGAAGGTAAGTTGTGTTGTGCAATCAGTGGTGATACTCTTGAAGAATGTTTTCTATCGTACCCTTTCATAATATAAATCAAGCTGTGTTCCTTATTTTTTTAATCTTTGTTAATCAGACAGACGGTCGGACGATCAGATAGATAGACAGATAGCTAGTTAGCTAGCTAGCTCGATAGATAGACAGACAGACAGGCAGACAGACAGACAGACAGACAGACAGACAGACAGACAGACAGACAGACAGACAGACAGACAGATAGATAGATAGATAGATAGATAGATAGATAGATAGATAGATAGATAGATAGATAGATAGATAGATAGATAGATAGATAGATTATAAAGGGCATAAACCTGGAAAGTTGAAACTTATCTCTGCAGGTCCTTGTTACTCTGTCCAAGCATTTAATCATTCACACACGTACCTGCTCTGACCTGTCGTGGTATCATGTGAATTGGTAGGTACGTGAAAAAGGTGGAGAAAATAATTCCATAACGATCCACAACAAACTTGATTCATATGGTTAGCCCATGATGACTAATCAAATTGTCCTTTAAAACTAAATTTAACAATGATTAGATGTGTCATTTTGCGATCACATGTTTCAATTTAAAGGAAAAAATACACGAAAGCGTAAACAACCATTACTTTGAAGCGATATTGAAACAAATATTTTGTGCGCTTCGCTGCATCACTTGTGTTTTTGAACACACATACACACAAGCACACACATACATACATACATACATACATACATACATATATATATATATTTCAGACTAAACCCTTCTGGACTTCACCAATGTATTTCAGACAGTGACTCTCCTGAACTTTACCAATTTTACAGACATTAACCCTTTTGGACTTTTCCAATGTATTCCTTACAGAATGGCAAAGGCGTGTTTTACATAGCAGATGCGTTCCGCTTCATCCAGTCTGGCTGACTATATAAATAATGAAAAAATATATGTTTTTAAATATCATTATAAAAATCAGTAATAGCATCATTATTGTTGTTTCACCTCAATTTTAATCAAAGTGCTTGTGTTGTAAACTAGGAGTATTTTGACCACAGATATGCAGGGGTCTTCTGATATCTTCATTTAAAATGAACAGGTATAGGAGACACTGTAACATGAGAGATACATACCACACGGATCATTCGTCTGCACCTGTCACCAACAACTGTCGAACTTATCACAGTTGTGGTGGATTTTAACGCGTAAATCAATTGCTTAGCTAGTGTCGTTGGTCATTAAAAATTCCCTCATTCTACAAAATCGCATGATACTTTTGTTACCGCATGAAAAGTAAAGTACATCCGACAGGATTGTTAGTAATAAACTATATATAAAAACTGATGGGTAATAATACCTAACACCCATTGCCGCTCATTTAAGGTAGCGGCCACATTTCGACTGCAGCGGCAATATGGTGACTCATCATAAAATGACTTTTTTCCATTTTCATGAAGCCCATTATCTAAACTTTGTGCTCACCAAAATTGACTTTAAAAAAATAAATATTTATAGGAGAAAAATGAAGAAAAACATCACTAACTTTGGGCTGTCAATTACACGTGCTTGGTCTGTTTGTTGAATTATGTTAATTAATCGCCAAGTTTAGATAGCACTCGGCCGCCGCCTCTGGCCCTGACAACGCGGAAATGCGGTGGACTATGACTAATGAGACAATGGGGCATCGCTTGAGTGAATTGACACTGCCACATGATATGATGACGAAAAGATGTTACTTTAACCCTTCCTGTATCGACCGAGAAATTCTCTGTTCTTTTTGTTTATCTTATGGTCTATGATTGAAATAAAATAACTCTTGATGACCCGTTTTGACGATCGCCCTTTGTCAAAATGGCGGCTCGATCGACGGGCACGGAAGATTACAGCAAAGGCGGCCGAACGGAGGATTGCCCGAAAATCAGCATTCATCATGCAATAATAATACTATGAGCATTAAAATAATAAAAGTTTGCTGGTGTTCTGATCAGTTTGTTACGTGATGAGTAAACACAATTGGTGATCGGTGAATTTCAGTAAATGCAATGCTGCACCCACGTTCCTGTAATGATATATCCTTTCATCTCAGGCGGCACTTCGTTGTCTGCGTGGTTCGTGTGTTGACATTCCAGGAAAACATTGCAGTGGTGGTCAAAACCTTACAATGGACACTTGTCGCAAATTATGTTGAAACTAATGGGTTCCCGGCATTTGTAAGACATTTCTTTGAAACTTTTGACTGGGGTGGGGTCTGTGTTTTCAGCAATAATACGACTCTACCCTCAGAAAGCAACCTCATAGGTGGATTACCGGCCCCTGATACGTTCATCAATCAGTGTAATAAAACAGTGCGGGCATTGACCTTACTTTCTTAGTCGTCTCATATACTGTACCCAGAAACCGTATAGTCCCTAGTCACTGCTTTCAGACTTAGAGAGTCAAGTAGGAAAGAATTATGTCAAAAACAAAGAGAGAATCAAAAGCAGGATGACGCCAGCGTCAGATTGCCGAGAGTGTAACAGTAACGGAGAGAGAGAGAGCTTGCGAACCAGGTAACACAACTCGGGCAAGCTTTATTCTTTGTTTCCTTTTCAAGTATATAAATAACTGAATATTATCATCATGCTTTAAGCCTATAGAATGCCAATCATTTAAATTATTTATTGCTTGGACATTTTCATTAACCCAAATAAAACGTAGGTTTCGGGGGTATTGAGTGAGCAATAAGAACGTATAATTTACCAAAATCAGACGTATCCAAGTATTGCAAATACAACAAAAATGAAAACACTTTTGGATGTAAATAAACTTTTTATAATACTGAAATACAAGATATTCACGGTTATTCATACCTTAGTGAAAAACGGTCTCCTTTTTCCCATTTCTAAAATATTATAGCCAGTGCAGCTTTTCCATCAAAGTAATTGGTCTATAAATCCCCCCCCCCCCCCCGCATCTATCAACTCAACAATGGAAGAGAACTGGAGGTCAAATTACTTCACATGAAATTTGACAATGAGGACGGAGACTTTTGAAGAAAAGTTTTATTACTTATGTTCAATATCCAATTATCTTTGGTTGGTAACAATATCAAAAATGTTCTATAAAATTTGACAGAGAACACAAAGTGGTCCATCCCATTCTGCTCTATGCTCCAACTAAACAGCACCCTGCATCTAACAAAACTAATATGGATAATCTTTTTTCCTCGAACTCCCAAAACAGTATCAGAAAATAAAATGCTCATTTTGTTTGATATACAAGTTACAACACTGCTCCTTGTACATACGATGGAAAATATTTCCGTCCAAAATAATAAACACAAGACAAATTTGCTGTAAGCTTTCCAAAACACTGCATGGCCATGGCACTAACCATGGCGTAAATAAAGGCCTTTTGCTCTTTGATCCAACGTGATGAGAAGTGAGTGAGCAGAACATGCCAGCTGAGTGAACTTCTCCGTTAAACAAACATTTGAAATACACGAGGTCTTCACTTACAGCCGCCATATTTAAACACTGGTTGTTAGGGTCAAGGTTATCACACGTCAGGTCACGTGATTAATCCACTTACAATTCCCGTTTGAAGTCAGGCAGCCGCATGGGAAACCAGCCAGGTAAAACCAACAGCGTGGCTGCCTTTGGAGTCTTTGAGTTTTAAAACATTGCTTTTTAACACAGAAAACATCAATACGTTTTACGAGCAAAACATCAAATGTGAGGTTTGCATGTGTACCATGTGTACTACAAAGTTGAGCTGGAGAAAACAAACAGTATTCCCGCTACAGACAATCATGTCCGAAAACGGGCCATTCTACCTTTCATTGCGATTTACTCAGAAAACAATTTTCGCAAGATCAATCAATTTTGTAGACAACATTTTAAAAAACCCAGTAGGTTTATCCTATCGAAATGAACAGATTTTGGATGGTAAATACCTAAGCTAGGAACCGTATCTGGGATTTTCCGTTCTAACTATTCCTTTCGTGACTTTTGGAGCGCTAAAAGTGACAGAATTGTAAGACTTTATGATGGCGATGAAAGAATTCAACAACATTTTCAATATTCATTCATTTCATGAACGGTAAGAACGGTTCCTGTGTATTGGTCAGTACTTAAATCCTACATAGTTTTTAGACTTAATTGTCGAATATTTTTCCAGTAGGCGCTGCAAAAAGTGCTATCTGATACCCCCTAGGAAAATTACTCAGGACACCATCAAAACTCGTCACATTTATACAAAACCTGGTTCTTTCAAATCTAGACATCTGTACCATTAAAATAAGGTATAGTTTTCCGGGTGAAATGGCAAAAACGAATAAGTTATAAGGGGTTAAAGTCGCTAGTTCTATACGCGCGGTCGAAATATGGCCGCTACCTTAAACCTCCAATTAAGACCACATCCATTAGGGGACCATTTCTATAGCAAGACCAACACTTTACAGACCCGTTTTTGTTTATCCTTAATGAAATTATAGCTCAGTTAAGACCACTCCCCTATTAAGACCACTTTTCAATCCCTTAAGTGGTCTTTATAGGGATATTAATCTGTATATATATATGTGCAGGTTGTTTATATATATATATATACATATATATATACATATATATATATATATATATATACATGTTTTCTGTTTTCCTTTTTTCAGTTTGCAAAATCCACAGAAATCAAGATATAACTGGAAACAGAAATTTGATTGACCTTCGTACAATCGCTCTTTGTGCCTAGCAATCTTTTAAAGATGGCCTATTCAGGATTTATTTAACTTCTGCAGCAATAATGTGCATCGAATTGTTCACAAGAAACAAAAACAATTGAGCTATGCCAGGAACCTATAAATTGAAGTTGGAATGGTACCTCTTTCTATAAAAGATCTAAAGTTGTTCAGGATTTCAATATTCTGTTTGTACCTTATTTGCACAAATCAGATTACTAAAACTTTAATTCATGGTTTATTGGATGCAGCTATCTTATAAAGCTATCAAAAGAAGTTTGAATGACACCTCTATCTACAACAATTTTAAGGTTAGATATATCAAAGATCTAAATTTTGTGTATTAGCCTATTTTTTCAGGTTGAATGCTACAACTTTGGTTCACATTTAAATTGAGTGCAGATCTGTCACCAACTTATCAATTGAAATTGGAATGGCACCTTTATATGTAATAGTTTTGAAGTTGTTCTACATTTATTTTTTGTGTATTTTCCTACAACTTTTGCTTGTGGTTCTTTGGATGTGATTACAACACAAACCTATCATGAATTGAAGTTGAAATATCACTCTTACCTAAAATAGTTTTGAACAATATTCAACATTTCAACTTTTCAAGTGCTCCTAATTTCCATGAATTAAAATTATACAACTTTTGCTTCTGGTTGATTGGATACGCCAGCAGCACAAACATTTTAACTGGCTAGTTAATGGAACATCTACCTGATATAATTTTCGAGATACTTTGGGACATGAGACAATAATAAAGAGACTCTTTTGCCCTCTCGTCAAGATGGCGGCCCCCGGGATAATGCGACGGTGGATGCTGGTCCTGCTTCCAGAGATAATAATGATCCTGTACACTTGAGGCTAACAGGTGAGCCTCATAACCATAATCAGAGGTTATATTATAGTGGACCACCAGTGCAGGTAAATGGCCAGTCGAGATCAAAATACATAGGCAAAAGATCTAGCTACATATGGGCTTCATGGTGGTGAAAACTTTCTGACCCATAGAGAGGATCTTTGGCAACCTCAAAACCAAAGACAGGGATGTGATCATAGCATTAATTTGATGGCCACAAGAAACAAGAACCATGGTGGAAGGCTTCAGCTATATAGACAATCTCATAGTCAGACTCAAGGGATCGAGATGGGTAACATAAGACCCACTAGTCAGAACAACGGGACTACTGTGAGAAAGAACAATAACTATAGTAGCCACCAAAGTTTGGTAATGGCAATGCCAGTTATAGACACAACCACAGTGACAATGTAGCAACAACAAGAGTGCCAGATGAGGGGAAAAAAGGACGGAATTATTGAGAATGGTTGCCTCTAGGCCACCAAACGGTGAGCAAACTAATCGACCTTCACCTTATGGGTCTTTGTCTAGAAGTGTGTCTGCGTGTTTATTCAAGACTGCACGTTAACAAATCCCCAGACCTTGTGGCTGACAATGTAAGATATGTAACTGGAGGACTTGAAGTTAGATCTGAGAGTACAGTAACTTGACCTAAAGGATATAGGTCATATTGCATTAAAGGTATCCGGCATATAGTACACTCTCTACTGAAACTTGGCTTATGGCCTGCAGGGTCTATGGTCAAAGGTTTGTTTTGAAAGACAGTAAATCTACTGAGCAGATTCGTCAGCGGTAAGTGGATGGTTCAGTATCAGCCATGTGTGTTCTTGTACCTTTTCAATTCTTTAAACATATTTGAACTATGGATATATTCAATTGCCTTATAATAATAATAATAATAATAATAATAATAATAATAATAATAATAATAATAATAATAATAATAATAATGATGATGATGATGATGATGATAATAATAATAATTATAATAATAATAACAATAATAATGATAATAATAATTATAATTATAATAATAGTAATTCTGAATTTCATAGATGTAATAAGTCCACATGTGTTGCAATGCCCACCTTCACAATATTCTAGACCATAGCTGAACTCAACAAAGATAAGATAACTTTAACAATGACAATATATTAACAATCAACATTCAAGACAAAGTAGGTAAATGAAATAATACACTTAGCTTTGCTGATATTTCAATTAATGAACAGACTCCAGATAACTCCTAAAACGTGGTGAGAGACCCTCCACAGGTACGGTCCCATAGTTCCAATTTCTATTTCAGGTACCAAATAGTCTAGTCCAAATCCCAGAGAAGTACGGTTTGGTTTCAATGTGGTACACAAAGGCATGGTGCTGATCCAAATCCCTCAGAGGTACAGTTTGGTTCCAATGTGGTACACTTAAAGTGAACAATCATGATTTCATTCATAGCACATCCACCTCCTTGGGAAAAGAAAAATTGGACATATAAGGAGAATACTTCCTACAAATTGTCCTTATTTCGGCACTCTAATCTACAATACAAAATAAAATAGTCTCTAACAAGAAACGCCTAACTCTGTATACACAGTGGCATTAGCATTCAAGTAGATTAATTCTACCATCTATCAACTGTTTCACTGTAATCAACACACACTTGATTCACATTAGAACAGTTGCACTGTTCTCATGAAACTGAGGAAACATTTTACTGTTAACAATACAAACTCATCCAAATTAAAATAGGAATAATTTCCTCTTCGATCACTCAAAACAAAAATTCTGCACATATTTCAATACAAATTTTGTTCTTTTCAAGTCAAATTTGGGCATGACTACATAGACAGTATACTGCCAATAATCTTGGAACCTGAACACATTCGTGTGAGTAATATTTATACAATTTCTACCTTACTCCTATCTTATCAATATAATTACCCACTCTAGGGATTGGATAGGAGTCTGATTTGGTCACTTAATTCACCTTTCTACAATCAATGCAAAATTGCATTGAACCATCAGGTTTTGGAACCAATACCAGATGGCTACACCAACTACTCTGGCTTGGTTCTATGATATCATTTTCCAGCATGTAATATATTTATTCTCGAACTGCAGTTAACCTCAGAGGATTCATGCAATAAGGTTGCTGCTTTATTGGACAAGCATTCCCTACATCTACATCATGATATAGTATTGAGGCTGGTTCTAGAATCAATGTTGAAACTCAAGAATAAGTTTTGCCATATCAGCTTACTGTGCAGGCTCCAAATGACTAATATGCTATCGAAATGTTGTTATATGTCAGAGTTCTGCATGTTTACACTGGAAATAGAACTCAAATCTTCATTTTAGAATGGATCATTTTCATCTTCCTCATTACCGTTTTCATCATTCCTCAAAGTAGTGGCGCTGACTATTTCTACCGGTGTGGCTTTTTCATGCTATTTTTTTAACATGTTGATGTGACAAAGCCGTTTAGCGTTCCTCCTATCTGGGGTAGATTGTGTATACTCCACATCATTCAACTTTTTGTTTCAAGCAGGTACGGACCACTGAATTTTGCCTGAATCGAACGCCCTTGTATTGGCAAAAGTACCAATACCCTGTCTACTGGTCTAAAACTTCTTTCCTTTGCTTTCTTTTCATACCGTGTTTTCATCTTACCCTGTGCATTTATCAGATTTGATTGTGCCACCTCACAAGCCTTTTTCAAGTTTTCTTTGAATTTGGACATATTCTTCAAGATTGGTTCATCTTGTGTTGCCAGCAGCCATTTTTTTCATACGGGGATTAATTGTTCTCCACTGATGACCCGATTTTATAAAGCTAATAATGCCTAAAACTTTCTTCTAAATTTAAAATTTTATGAATATGATTCGTTCCTGTTATAAATTAATTTGCTATTAAGATGTAGAACTATGCAGTTTTTCAGTGAATGGTACAGAATAGGACTTTGCTCTTAGAATATCGGACTTGATAGTGTTCAAACGGTACATGGGCTTACAGAATTAGCTTTGTTAAGTTTCTCTGTGTATTAAATAAGCTTTAGTGGACCTTTCACAGTATGTTCATATATCAATTCAAATGGACTGAACCCCAGTGACTCATATGGTATCTCTCTTGTAGCAAATAATAACATATGTATACCTTTATCTCATTCATTTTCATTTTCAAAACAATAGGTTCTCATCATGTTCTTCAATGTTTGGTGATACCTTTCAAGAGCCCCTTGTGTTTCTGGATGATGGGCTGTAGAGGTACAGTGTGGTTTCAATGTGGTTCACGTAAATACCAAATATACCAGTCTGCTCAAAAGCACTGTCACAGACATATGAATATCTTTCTGCAGCAATAGGTCACAGTCCTTGTGGCTTGATGACAAAACACAGTGTCTGTCAGATCTCAGAATTCTCTTTCCTCAGTTATGAAGGGAGCTGCTTTATATACCCATGCTGAGAACTCTAACCTGTATTCTGGAGTTTTCAAATAAGTTACACATCTCAATTCTCTGAGACCTTTCTAGACCATATCAGGGCTTTCCCTTTGTTTACAATGAAATGAGTCATACCAATATGAATGTAGTCAACATGCTAGATCATTCTATTGTTTACTAGTCACATGTGAGTCATGCCAACAAAGTAGCCTAACTTAGTGACTCTGTAGCCCAACTATGTATAAGTATTTAAAAAGGTGACTTTTTGCAAAGCAGACAAGGTTTTATTGAAGAGTTATAAATGTTATGTAATCAATATGACATCATTGCCTTATAGGAAACCTGGTTTTTTAAGCAAGACTTAAGTTCATTGAATTATATTCATAGAGAGTTTAATGGTTTTGGAATATCATCAGTTGACTGTGAGCATAGTATCGTAATAGGCAGACGTTTTGGTTGATTAGCTTTCTTGTAGCAGAAAGATCTGCTATATAAAGTTAAATCCCTCAGTATAATGATGATCGTATTCTTGGTCTGTCTATTGACATGGTTGATATTTTTTTTTGTTTTAATTATTAATCTGCCATACTTTTGTAAAGAAAAATATGATGAGTTTTTATTGTACCTTTGGAAATTAGCTGCTATCAATCAGGAAGCTGAGACATCCTTAATGTGTATTATGGGTGATTTCAATGCCGATCATAGGAACCAGTTTGGTAATGAATTACATAACTTTCGTTATGAGGAAGATCTCATTATTGCTGATGTGGTCAAACTTTCTAGTAATGAACATACTTATACATTTATTAATCATGCCATAGGTTCAGCATCATGGCTGGACCATTGTGTCTGTACAAAGCAATGATTTAAGTATGGTGAAAATGTCTCTGTGCTGAAAGAGTACATTTACTTGGACCATTTAACTGCAGTTATTGATTTTGAACTTCAAGGTAGAGAGGGTGGACAGTAGTGACAATGAAAAACACAGCTCACATGTACACTGGGCAAATGCCTCCAGAATTGATATTAGAGGGTGCAAAGAACGACTTGAATAGAATTTAAGTAATAATATTTTTCAGTAGATCTGCTGCCATGTAAAGATCCCAATGGAAAGAATTCTTCCCATTGTGATGATATAGACAAAGTATACCATCAGATTGTTACTGCATTGCTGACAGCTGGGAGAAAAAACTATGGGGGGGGGGGAGAGAGCGTGCTTATGGATATAAAAATAATGTTATTCCTGGTTAGAACTTATATATAAAGGAGAAACATGATTTGGCTATATAAGTTTTTTTGTTGTGGTGTAGTGCTGGCAAGCCTCCTAGTGGACCATTGTTTAAGTTCATGTCTGATGCCAGGTTACAGTTTAAATATGCTCTTAGAATATGTAAACATAATGAGGGGACGATGAGACCAGATGCCATGGCACAGAATTGTAAAGATACAGATTTAAAGAGCTTTTGGAAAAAGATTCAACAGATAAAAATAGTAAGATTGCAAATATTAATAGGAAGGATAATGCATAGGGTGTAAAGATGCGGAAAAATCATGTTCTGCCCTTTTTAATGAGAAAAAAGCAGATCAAGCTGGAGTTTATTCACAAACATGTGAACAAGCATATGATACTAAATATATTTATATTTAGCACCTGATAGGTAAAGTTACGTATAGAATCTTGAAAGGCAGGGAAAGCTAGTGGGTAAGATTAGGATGGTGTATGGGTGGAACATCTAAAACATGCTGGGCAGAATATATACTGAACCCCAATGAAAAGTATCCACATGCCAATTTTGAAGTATTTTATTGTTTATACTTGAAACATTTCATACCTAGACGTGCTTAGAACTTAACAAAGCATTCACTTTTCTGGCGTAAAAATAATGTCACGCTCTACCGACATTAACGTCACTTACAGGCAAAAAATGTCATTAACTGCCCTAATTGAAAGTCACACAAATTTTTCTGTTCAATATGGGATATGGCCACCTCGAGCATCAACACATGCTATACATCTGCGGCGCATACTGCTGACCAGGGTTTGAATTCTGTGTTGGGGAACATTATTCCATTCTTCCTGCAGAGCTTGGATCAGCTGGTTTCGGGTAGTAGGCCTAGGTGTCCTCCGTTGAATACCTTGGCCTAACTGATCCCACAAATGTTCAATAGGGCTCAGATCGGGTGAGAACGCTGGCCATTCCATGACATTGATGTTGTTCTCATTGAGAAAGTTCATTGTTAATCTTGCAGAGTGTGCACGTGCATTGTCCTGCTGAAAGATCGCCAGATCTTGATGCTGCTCCATAAATGGGACCATGTGCGGCTCCAGCACCTCATCAATGTACCGCCTAGCATTGAGGATCCCTTGAATGACCACTAGGGGTGTCCGGTAGCGGTTGCTGATGCCTGCCCACACCATGACAGAGGGTCCACCCCATCGATCTGCCTGACGGACACAGGCATCTGCATATCTCTCCCCAGTCCGGCGCCACACACGTACTCTGCCATCTGCTCTGCTGACACAAAAACGGGACTCGTCAGTAAAAAGGACGGTATTCCACTGCTGGCGAGTCCACCTGGAGTGTGCTCTACACCACTGCAGTCGTCTTTCTCTTCTGGGTTGGGTCAGCAGGTTACCCCTGTAAGGTCTTCTGGCTGTTAGGCCACTGCTCCTCAGTCGCCTCTCCACAGTAGAACTACTGACAGGACGGTGATTCACCCCTTGAGTCTCACGGGCTGTTTGGGCTGCTGTACGGAAACGGTCTCGCAGGTGCATCAGCCGGATGTGACGGTCTTGGCCAGGTGTTGTCACTCTTTCTCGGCCAGGCCTAGGCCGATCATCTACGGATCCAGTTTCTTGTTGCCGTTCAATTAGTCGTTGGATGGTGCGCCGAGTACACCCCATTCTTTGTGCGATTTGAGTGATTGGGACTCCACCCTCTGCAAGCCCCAAAGCATGGTGTCTTTGACCTTGGCTCAGACGCGGCATGATCGCCTCAACACACCTGAGACCACTGGCTTTTTTCTTGGCTGAACATCCCTTTTTAAAGCCACTGAAAACATCAGGTCATTTTAGCCATCCAATAGGAGTGGTGGTCAGAAGCCATATTCGGTGCACAAAAGTCGCATGCATTATGTAACAACCCAGCAAAAGTTAAAAAGTTGTCCTGAATGACCCTGATGTAGGCTCCAAACCATGCATATATGCACACACAGTACTTAGTAACTTACAAAATTAATGTGTTAATTTTTTTATGTGGATACTTTTCATTGGGGTTCAGTATATATAAAGTGTGAGCACTCCATGTGTTTTACTACCATGTTTGCTCATGGATATGTACATTGTGACTTTATGAAAACTATATAGGTACCCATCATGAAAAATCAGGTTGTGGATCGTCATGATATTTCCAACTACCATCCTATAGCCTTGACTATGATATTCTCTTAATTTTGGAGAAGATAATATTGAGTAGATGTGCCAAGTTACTAAAGGCTACTTGTAATCCGTTTTGATTCAAAAGAGATCATGGTACAGATATGTGTATTTTCATTCTCAAACAATTTTCACATTTTACTACATCTAGAAATAGCCCTATGTTTGTTTGTTTCTTGGACGCTTCAGGGTGAGACGTAAAATTGTTCCAAATTTCGGTTGAATGTTGGGTCCCTAGTTATTTTGTACGTTTGGGAGCTTTTTGGTACTGTAATCAAAAGATATGTGCTCAATAGAATAACAGAAAATCTGAGTATTTTTCTGTCTCTAATGGGGTCTTACAAGGTAGTTTGGTCTCCCCTGTGTTCTTAATGTGTATGTGTTCTTAATGTGTATATTGACCAGATCTCTAACAGACTTACTCACAGTTATGTTGGGTGCACGTAAAATGGCCAAATTGTAAATCATTTAATATGTGCAGATGATTAGTGCTAATATGCCCCTTCTGCAAAGTGCTTACAAAAACTCTTAGATGTGTGCCAAGAGGGAGCAGATATTATTGACATAAAGTACTACTCTAAAAGACAGTCTGTATGTATATTCCTCCAAGAGGTTGCAAGTTAGCCAGTCTGAAATGTGTTTCTTAATGGTAACATGCTCTCATATGTAGATGAGTGTAAATATCTTGGAGCATTTATCAATGGTAAACTTAGAGCTGATGAAGGTGCTCAGAGACAAATCAAAAGATTGTACTCTAGGACTAGTTTTTTGAGCAGAAAATATGGTAAATGCTCCCAGGAGGTTAAAGTTAAGTCATTCAAAGCTTATTGTGGGAATTCTTATTGTGGTCAGCCATGGTCACGTGTTTCAGCGCCAGTGTTACAAAAACTAGGTGTTGCTTATAATAATGCATTCAGAATCTAATTTGGATTGTCTAGAAGGTGTAGTGCTAGTGGAATATTCGTAGAAAACCATGTTTATAGTTTTGGAGTGTTCACCAGGAACGAAATATTTTATATTTGGAACAGGATAATTGTTAAAGAAAATTTTATAGCACATAATGTGGTAATTACAGCGGTCAGATCCTTAGGCTTGTATACATATGACAGATGGGTCAACCTTCTATATCATGACATCTGTCCAGATAGAGTGTATTGCAGTTTAAAAAATAATTCAAAAGGTTTTGTAATATTGTCATTTTAAAATTCTGTCTGTCTGTCTATCTAAAAGGTGGTTTGAAATAAAATCTACCATCTTACTATCTACCTATTGATCTATCAATCGTTCTATCTATCTATCTATCTATCTATCTATCTATCTATCTATCTATCTATCTATCTATCTATCTACCTACCTACCTATCTATCTATCTATCTATCTATCCATCCATCCATCCACCCATCCATCTATTATTTACAAAGTGAGATCGTTATTTTGTTAAACAAAATGGAGCTCCCCACAGTGAAAACCCTGGACGCAAGAGGTCGACCATGATTTGTAATAAACACTAGGCATTCTCCATGATAGGAACACAGTTCATATACGTAAGTAACGATAGGTCGCTTGCACACATTATTATGTAGTAGGCATAGCCTAAGATGCGAGCGTCAGCATTACAAAGAATAAGTGATGACATTGGTGGATCAGGCAGTAGCACCTTATCATTAACTTCCTCTAGCGGCAATTTACTAAACAAGATATGTTTGTAAAACATAGATGCCCCCTTAACCTTGCCCTCGCTACCCTATTGATAGTGGTAGGTGGGGCACTCGTGACCATACAAAATTAGTGAAGGTCGAGCATACATTAATGTCACATATCTTTAAACTTTTACCTAGCCCTTAAAAATGACTAAAAACCTGGACAATATAAAAGTTATAGCTGCAAAATTAGTCATCATTTAGAAACTATATTCAGCAAAGTGGGTTTATGACCTTGGAAATTAGGGCAATGTCATTCATTTTCACTTAACCTTTTTCAGTTATTGTGCAAAAATCACATAAAGTCTACTGTCTGTGTGTGACCCTCAAAACTGGGTCAAGGTCACCCATCTACAAACTCAAACTGGCCCTTATAAGCAACCATAAAGCTGTGCAATATAAAAGTGCTACCGCTAAAATGCAAGTTATCATGCAGAAACAATATTCAACCAAGTGGCTCTGTGACCTTTGAAATTAGGCCAAGGTCACCCATCTTCAAACTTGACCTAGCCCTGAATACGGACAATTATCCAGTGCAATATAAAAGTCCTAGTTTAAAAACCACTGCAGTTATCATGTGGAAACCAAAGTTCACTCAGGTACCAACGTGACCTTGGAAATTAAATCAAGGTCACCAAACTTCAAACTTGTTCTAGCCCTAAGCAATAACTATAGACCTGTAAAGTATCCCAGTCCTAACTTAAAAACTTCTTGAGGTATTGTGCAGAAACCACAGGAATTCTACAATCTCTCTGTGACCTAGAAAACTGGGTCATGGTCACCCATCTTCAAACTCAAACTAGCCCTTAGAGAAAACCAGAAAGCTGTGCAATATAAAAGTTCTAGCTCCAACGTTTAAACCATATTCAGGAAAGTGGCTCTGTGACCTTTAAAATGAAGTCAAGGTCCTCCATCTTCAAACTTCGCCTCAGCCAAAATATGGACTATAATCCTGTGCAGTATAAAAGTCCTAGCTTAAAAACTTCAGTTAATGTGCGGAAACCAAAGTTAACTCAGGTACCACTGTGACCTTGGAAATTATGTCAAGGTCACCCATCTTCAAAATTTGCCTAGCTTTTGACTAAAATGATACACCTGTACAGTATCAAAGTCCAAGCTGAAAAAATTCTTGAGTTATTGTGCAGAAACCACAGTCTACCGACCCAATTTTACATTTTAGGGACTAGATAAGTTTCAAGGTGCTTAATTCATCCACTGAGATGGAGGGAAAAATCTTTGTTAACTAGGAAAAGTGTAAACTATAAAGTCTAAGATTGACACAGTTGACCTTCATTTCTTTCAACCACCCATGCTCGCAACCTCATCCTGACCTTGTCTAGGGGGTCACAGGCCAGTTCCACTTCATGAGCCAAGGTCAATGCTTTCCCCCAGCTCGGGCATATACTGGGAGAGTTATCTTTACCAAATATAGGGGCTCCTGTCTAGAGGAAAAATAGGGCAGGTACTATGCTGTGGGACACAGCAAAGTCTAGATTTTCCTACTGGAGGGCAATAAACCTTTATATGGTGAACGGGTGTTCTCATTAGCCCAGTGGAACGGCCATGCATCCAGGCAGGCCAGGGGGCCTACCGAGATGTAAATGAACACAATGCATAGCTTATGGAATCTTCTTCTGACTCAATTGAGTTTTTAATCGGAACCAAGAATACCTGATTGACAGACTAATCCAACATCCTGATTTTGTGATATTCTTTGTTAATGTAATGGTAAGTGTAGTCAAGACATATTTTTGTTTTGTTTGTGTCATACTACACAAGTTACATGCAAGTATA
Source organism: Hermodice carunculata (assembly GCA_964020975.1). NCBI lineage: Eukaryota > Metazoa > Annelida > Polychaeta > Eunicida > Amphinomidae > Hermodice > Hermodice carunculata. The sequence continues at coordinate 39,966,458 of OZ026616.1, forward strand.
TATTACACGGTAATGTAAATTGTTAATTTTGTGCATTTTTTATTTTAGCACTTTTTGCATTTAACTGAAATCTTAATAAATTAAGTATTTTTTGTTGAGAAGTCTTGTGGAGTGGGGCATCAGCAAAAATGAAATCACAGTGAATTAAGTCAAGTTACATGGTACATGTCACTATTGTCTCATACTAATAGAACTTTCCTGAAAAAATGGAAGATAATAACAATGAAAACTTGACTTTATGATCATCATCATCATCATCATCATCATCATCATCATCATCATCATCATCATCATCATCATCATCATCATCATCATGTGAAATAAGTTAAATCTCATTGCAATACATAAGAGCCAAAATTCAAGGTATACACTAAATGCTTTGCTCTTCAAAACTGTTACCCACAATATCTGGATAAAATAATATTGTTACTGTTACAAATTATGGATATTTGAAATTTTCCAATGTCAGCTTGGTCTTTTAATTGAAGAAGTGGGGTCATTGATCATGATAGCAAATTACTAGGCCTTTTGATGTACACTATAAAGGTAATCCTTTGATCCAAATTTTGTTTTCCCATTTTTAGAAATTGATATTTCCTTAAGTAGAATCCTAAACCTTTCCGGATTTGAATGGCAGGTATTTCAGGTTTTTAAAGTTCTATAATGATTAGGAATTTCAAATTGCAATCCTTGAATTAATAAAAAAGGAATGTTATATTTATTTCCTCCATTAGTCAAATTGTAAATTGTGGACCTTTTGAAATTATGTCTCCCGGTGGAAGCCAGGGGACATATTGTTTTAGTGCCGGTTTCTTCCGCTTCTTCTTAATCTTCTTGTTGCTGTTGTTGTTGTTGTTCAGGTTCTTCAACACTTGGTTTCCGTGCGATAAGTCTTGAAGGACTTGACAGAATTTGATGAAACTTGGTAGGATTATGTATCTTGGCAAGACCTAGGTTGGGATTGTATTTGGATGACCTTGAGCGAATTCTCAAGGTCACAGGGTCACTTATGTGAAATTGATTTCCATGCGATAAGTCTTTAAGAACTTGATGGAATTTGATGAAACTTGGTAGGATTATGTATCAAGGTAAGAACAAGGTTGGGATTGTATTTGGGTGACCTTGACCTAATTTTCAAGGTCACAGGGTCATTTATGTGAAATTTGTTTCTCTGCAATAAGTCCTGTAGAACTTGATGAAAATTGCTAGAGTAATGTATCTAGGTGAGAGCTAAAATAGGATTGTAATTTTCAAGCAAACTTCGTCATTTGTAATTTGTTATCACCTGTAGCTTATTCAGAGACGTAAGTGTGTTCCACCGGGAGACATTTGATTTTCTCTTGGAAAATCAGTCTGTTCTAGTTAAATTTGGGTTCAGTAATGTTGTGAACTGTGCATGGAAATTAATTCTGTAAGTGAAAACTTGAAGGCGAAGAGTATTTCTTCCCACACCGAACTTCAACACTCTTCTGCTGGATGGCGATATCAAACAATTTTCCAAGGCTGGCCTTCTTTACTTTATACCCACCCAGATGCTAAATTTCTATGAAGCTACAGATACACCACCTGAGACTTTAAGTAGTCTATGAAGGTTGCTATTCTATTATAATTTCATTTTTTTATATAATCATTATTTTGCTGATCAACATAACTGGAAGTCTACTTCATGCATTGAGGCAAATTTAATGCCTTAACATAAGGTCTAGCCACCAACAAAATTTTTGACTATTTTATAATGATCACATACAAAGATACCTTTGCTGTGTTCGGCTGAACCATAGTTAACAATCATGTATTTATTCATGTTCTTTCTTTCTTTCTTCCCTCCGTTCTTTCTTTCTTTCTTTTTATTCCCTTGTTCTTTTATTGGTCCAAGTTACTCCTTTCGCTAAAAATGGGGGGGGGGGGATCCGAACTCTTTGGACTCCCCCCCCCACACACACACACCCTTGATTTGGTGGAAGCTGTTGAGAAAGGTTGTGATGACAATTATAAGCTGAACAAAAAAACACATCTACCATACACAAATGGAAACGTACCTGGCATTGACTTCATGCTCATCAGGTGTGCTTTTTGTTTGGTCCCCAAGTGAAAAGCTGTGTACAGACGTTCCTTTTGACCCAGAGTATTAGGCACACATCAAGGTTTTTGCAAAAGTAGTAAGTACCAGGTGTAGTATGGACAACGTACAGAACGAATTTGTGCAGACCCAGACAACAACCAGTCTAGTTCAAGGACACACACAGGTGTTATTTGTCATGGCATTTTGAAACAACCTGAGCAAATAAACAATAACTCAGCTGAAGCCAGCATTCAGTACGCATGTAAGTGTACATGTCGCAAGTGGTTTCACTGTTACTGTGTGCACTACAACGAAAATGGCCCAAGTGGACCAGTTCATAGGACTCGGGTTTATTCGGTTCACTTCGGGAAGCGCACCCTGCTTTGTTTACATTTTGCGCTCGACCACGCTGGCCGGATTACACGTGGAAGGATAAGAAAGTAAAACACAGGATGTGCTTGGATTTAACGAAAAATCAAACAGTCAGCAAACTATAAATGCACGTTTCACCACTGATGTGACATTTTAGGTGAAAGATTTACAATGTTCAGCACAATCCGTACTGTAATCACTGGCGTTAGCCGTGGCATCCGTTGTATACATATATGACGGCGTGGGCCCGACTCGGCTGCTTGCTGTTTGGGCAATCAGGCCAACAATGGAATGCATAATTAATTACGGTCCGGAAAAGTTCGGTACAACTCGGTATGAACAGGTCTATTGTGTTCGGAATTCTGATTGTTACCGATATTGTATGGTATGGAACTCACATGTACAGTCTTTGAAGAATATATGTGGACAATTGCTTTACATTGAGAAAGTGAATGACTAACCTTCTTTTGATATCATTTTATAATTAAGTTTCTGTGTTTTGGTGTCATCATTTTTTACTCATTCAGTATTACTGTACCTGTATTTTTTAAGGTATTTACTACATCTCTCGACTAACTTATACACATTTTTAAAGATTTCCGAGTCAAATTTGTATGTTTTCAGTATCACCCTTTTGTAATCATTACTACACATAATAGGTTTTTCTACTTTTACAATAACTTATAAAAAGAATTTTGGTAATGCCCGCAACTTTCATTCAAAATGAAGAAAGATATTTGGCGAAAGTTCAGATGATGATTGATACACAAGTGGCACGCTATGCAAGTATGCGCAACATGGGATTTTTGTTAAAAAATGAAACATACTTTACATGTACATTGAATATAAAAAGATATATATTTTACACCTTTAACAAGAATTTTGTAGTATGTGTTTCAATGACAGGAAAACATTTATAAAGTCCTATTCATGCTCAGCACACATATTTTTTATTACAGTGTGAGGATGATGAAGCAATGGAATGAATACACAAGGATATAATTTCCATATTTTTTTAAGTATAAGTAGATTCTTCCAATGCGAAGAATACATTTTATAATGTAGATATTCAAATAGTCTTATTCATGCTTATGCAAAATGTTTTGATGGAGCCATGCACATGTATTATAAATGATTCACTTTTCAGGTCTTGGGATCTATGGAAAGTGCTTTGTCTGTGACGCAGTTATTAAGCAGCTACATGTTTTCCATGACAAAGGCCATCTTACACTTGTGTTTCGTGGTAGTGAAAGCCGCTAGTGTGCTCTCTTGTGGCGATGAAACGATGGTGTGATCTTTACAATTACTACATTATAATACATATAAATCTATAAATTGTTTATATATATATATATATATAAATTGTTTATATATATATAAATTGTTTATATATATATATATATATATATATATATATATATATATATATATATATATATATATATATATATTTATTTATTTATTTAGTAAGCGGTTCACAGGGGTTTTCTTGCAATATACATGAACTTAAGGTAGCTTTGTCATGCTCAGGCTTCCAGAACCAAAGCGTTCCATGTATTTCCTTTTTGTCATTTCTGACACGTATGTCAATCAATGTTATAGCTGTGATGCTGCCATATTTAATAAATTTATGTATGTGGAATATCCTTTTGTTTATCATTAATAATTTAAATCTGGTTCCTGGAGAAAGCAATCAAGTTCTAAAGTGGAACCTAATTAATTTTCACTTATATTTCTTTTTATTTTTCCTCAGTAAACTGTTCTAGTTAGTAAAGCATTTGGCTAACCGAATTATTAATTCTTGGAATGACCAAATCTGTTCCCAGGACATTTTTCGGAACATGAGCATTTGGATTAATAAGGTCCCACTTAATTGTCTATTGAAGTATATATATATATATATGTGTGTGTGTGTGTGTGTGTGTGTGTGTCTGTGTGTGTGTGTGTGTGTGTGTGTGTGTGTGTGTGTGTGTGTGTGTGTGTGTGTGTGTGTAAATACGAAGGAGAGGTCGAGTGATCAACATACTTGTTATGCATACATAGATTCCAACCATTGTAAAAGAAGAACAAAAAGTTTGATTCCATAAACTTTGGAGTGTTTCATGTACCTGTACCAAATACAGATGGTTACTATACATACATTGCTGTCTGTGATTGGGGGTGTTGGTGCAAAACTGACATCCTTGATCCTTTTCAGTGAACCAACACTCAATATTATTTGATATTTTATTTTATTGACATCGAGAATCGATAATGGAATGTTCCTTTTTCAAGTTCCCGCATACAAGATACATAAATTGTTGTTCTGCAAGTTCATAATGGCTATAACATGCAAAAAACTTCATGTTGCCAACTACATGAATAATTAAAGAGTCCATCTCCAGCTTCTGTATAAGTATTTCATTTCTCACAAACATTTGAAGAATGGATCCTAGAAGTTTACCAAATATGAGCATGCTTCAAACAAGTTTTCGTAATTTTCTATCATAGCCAGTCTGATTTTTTGTTCCAGTAGTCAGAATTGTTTGTTTGAGCGTATTGCACGCTCCACGGGAATGCGTATTTTTGAACTCCTTTCCTGCACTCAACCTGCGCCCTGCTGAACTGACCCTTTGGTTTGAAAGGGGGTATCACCAAAGATACACCAGCTGGTATTTAGCAATTGTGAAGGTCTCGTCTACCATCACACTATTGCCAGCTTCCAAACTATTTAACAAGTCTATGCATTCATTAGTGATGTGTTTATCTGAGGCTCTTCCACCCTACATTACAGAAGCATACAACTTTACCATGCACTATTTATATATGGAATATCATGTAAGAATGTTGTAGTTTAAGAATTATATTTAAATTTGAGTAATTTTTTATTGAATGAGTAGCCTGACTGAGTCATATTTTCCAAAGATAAGAATGTTGAAATTTACAGTCGTGAATGATTCCAACTTAACATAAATCCCAATACACAAATTTCGGTGCGGCTTTTGGCATTTTGATCAAATGTGTTTAACGTGGTCAGAAAATGACCATCAAAAAGAAGAAAAAAGACCCTCAATAGCTGTGGCATATGTATCACACAGCGCAATATACAAATTAACTTTTTGTAACATATCTTATCATTAAAAGAACTGATAAATTATGATTTATTGATCTATTTAGTGTTTACACATATATGCATGTTCCATCACTTTTTTCAAATTTATTCTATCTGTTTTTCTCACCTGTTCTTTTTCAAAATGAAGGATTCTTCTTTTACTTCTTGGTCGTTGTACATCTCTAATAGAAAGATCTATTGTGGGCTGTACTGTGGTGGTTTTGGGCATAAATTTCTTACTTTCTGGTAATTCTTTGTCTGGTACCATATGATTCCAGCCTTTTCGTCTGGATTTGGGGTCGGGTGGGTTGCTGAAACGGCAGGCACAAATTCTGCTTGATTTTGTTGACGTCCCAGATTTGTTTTTAGTCTGGTTTGCCACGTTTATCCAAGCCTGCACGTCTACAAACTTTGATCCATTCAGATCGGCATGGGTCTTCGTTTGGGAACCTAAAAAAAACTGCACATTGTCCACGTATACCACGTTCGTGGCTACAGGCCTAAATACAGTAATCAAACCCATGCTCAAAAAACAACTAAGATTCTTGCTTTTTGTCGCCTTCTCTCACTATATAAACACGCTCAGCTGATTTACACCTTGCACCTCTGAATCTCGCGAGATCTCAAATAGTACCATCTCACCACCCGGATGACACTACGGACGACACGAATTCGAGAATTGTCCGCTGTTTTATTCTTGTGCGTTTCTTCAGACAAATTAGAACGACAAATTGACCTGAAGTATAAATTGAATTTTGTTATGGTCCTAAACATTTACGATTGAAGTTTCAATGTTATTCTATGTTAAAAAACATTGTTTCGAACAAAAAAGCATTTCTGTACTCGCTTGCTTCATGGTTTTTAAACAATTTCAACATTAAAGAAAAACAAGTTAAGGAGAACTGAAGATGAATGAATTAATAAATGAATGAACTATTTATTCGACGGTATCAAACAATCCATGTATACTTTGACATTTTGCTGTGAGTGAACATATAGAAAATTACAATGCACACACACACACACACTTATATGAACACTCACAAGTAATCAGAAAAAATATTTTACAAATATAAAAAACGGATGATGTAATTTGTATTTCATAATTTATTATTATAATAACCGCTATAGTAGTAAAAGATTGAAGGGGGTACTTATCGGGTTATTTTAAGGACTCGTAGTATCAGAATTCACCTTTGGCTTCTACGATTTCTCCGAAATGTATCCCAGTTTTATCAATTATATGAGCATCATGTCAAGTTTCATGATAGAAATAATTATTTCTGGGTTTCATAACAAAGATCCGATTTAAAATTTCTGGGTTTGGCAAAGTAGAAAATGTTGGAAAAATTTTGCTTAATTTGTTGAAAAAGTTACTTCGTTGCAATATATATATACATATATATATATATATATATATATATATATATATATATATAGTATATATATATATATATATATATATATATATATATTCACTACGTTCAATCAAAATATGTAACTGGATATAACCTGCGGTGTTGGAGCAAAATTGCCTCAGTAATAATGGTCAGCCAGAACCTGTTAAAAGTAAGCCGACAACATCTCTCACTGTCAATTGCATACTAATACAAGGCAACTGTGGCATATCTGTGTCTGAAAACAGGTCAAGTTCGGGGTCCTTACACACTGAGTAACACAGTTTTTAGATTCCAGACTTGAAACGCTTTGGGTGTCTATGAAGTTTGCCTCAAATAGATTAATGCCATAACGTCGTTTTAAAGTTCACACAAACGTGAGGTTACGATATTTGATCATGTTGGCAAACATAATTCACTTACCAAATATTTGATGATGTTCAGCTGTTAATCATTAATACAACCGCACAGAATGGTGACATAAAAGTAAGGGAAAATTAAGGCCAGTGCATGCCTGACACAAGAATGACCGCTTGTGTCACAGGATACCTGTATTCTAAAATGAAAGGAGTTGCTATTTTTTGGTGTACTTAATCATTTTTACATTTGCTTCGGACACTTGCTTTGTATTAATATTGTATGTTATTATCCCAAACTATCTTTAACGTGTGACATGTTTCTTCATCAATATACTTTGTATGTCTTCCCTGACTCTGTGTGTGTGTGTGTGTGTGTGTGTGTGTGTGTGTGTGTGTGTGTGTGTGTGTGTGTGTGTGTGTTTTGAGGTAGATGGAATAGCACGCTTGTTGTATTCAGGTTTCCCTCGGAACGAGTACTGTTGAACACCGCTAAACTCATTTGGAATCACACTGCTTAGACACCGTATTTCTGTGCACAGTTCTCTCTCTCTCTCTCTCTCTCTCTCTCTCTCTCTCTCTCTCTCTCTCTCTCTCTCTCTCTCTCTCTCTCTCTCTCTCTCTCTCTCTCTCTCTCTCTCTCTCTCTCTCTCTCTCTCTCTCTCTCTCTCTCTCTCTCTCTCTCTCTCTCTCTCTCTCTCTTTTGTCTCGGATATTTTTATTTATATTTGAATGCATTTGAAGAGGGTAACCTGTCCAGACAGGCACGGGTTTTCCACGGGGAGGGAATTGTGTCATACATTAGTAAATGACACACGGTAAACAAGAAAGAGACTTTGCTTGACAGCAAATCAGCTTTCTGTCTTCAAAATTTGCCTAAATGAGAAAGATGCAACTGTTGGTCCTTCTTCATTTGATGTATCTATTTGCACATATGTTGAGGATGGAGTGGCATCTCTTTGTGTAATGACACAAACATATATTAATTGAAATTGGAATGACATATCTTTCTATTATAGATTTGAAAATACTCAACTCTTAAATTCTTCAAAACTTCCCTAATTAGCATAAATTAAAATACTTAAAAATTTGATTGAGGTTCACTGGAGGTGCCTGCAGGGCAACCCTATAATTTAAATTTGAAGTAGAACGCCTGCCTGAAATAGTTTAGATATTTAACACTTAACCTTGAAGTGTCCCAATTACCATAAATTAAAATTCTACAGCATTTGTCTGTGATTCTTTGGATGCGCGTGCATAACCGATCCATGAATTAAACTTGATTTTGCGTTTCAGGCCCCTCCAATGAACCCTCAATCAAATGTTTTAATATTTTGAACTATGCTGGTCTTGAACATATGTTCAAAATCTGAAATTTCAAAAACGGCTTTAATTTTCATAATTTTTGACATCTTGTCTATTCTGAAAAATAAGAAAATTTTCACTATAGGTGCTATGAACACGCAAAATGTTGAGTTTCTAGCTTGTGCGACGTCTGAGTTAAAGACGACACAAAATTAATGTGGAAATATAGACGGGGAAAGTAAGAATGACATTTCTTTTAAAAAAACACTATAGATATAATTATATACAGTATACAATGACACATGACCAATACAGTAGCAAGATTACAAGACGTAGTAATATAACAGACGATAGGTAAAAGATAAGGAACTAAAACTAAAACGGAATGACAAATTACAACTAGGAATTATTTTGAAAAGTGACACTTGTACATAGTTTAAAATCATATACAGTAAAACCTGTCTATTGCGGACACCTGTGGTTCTGGCAAAAGTGTCCGCAATAGACAGGTGTCCACAATAGGCAGGGGGTGAACTTTTGGGATCTCAGAGTACATTTGATATCAGTTTTTGTACATTGTGCCCCTGACACTTTACTCAAACGCATCTTAACTTGGGATTTTACAGTTTTTATCTTTTAAGGGAAAAATTGTGCATACATGGGCTTACCAGGCTAAAGAAAGTTTGCGTAATTTCTTTTACTAACAGAAAAGAAACAAACAACAAACATACCACAGGGATATCCTATCCTTTGAGTACAGTATAACTGTATATGCCATTGTTACAAATTGTGAATAACTTCACATGAGTCTCAGTGGGTCCTTTGTTTTAGGCTTAATGATTGATCTATGGAGCTTAACTGTTTGATAGACAGAGAAAGTGTGAGCCACCTCACTCAACAGGAGCACCAGTGCTCAGAGACACCTGGCATGTTCGTTGAGGCATTGCAGCCTGACTGCTTGGCTGAGTGAGCTTATTATGTGAATGTGAATGAATGATTCTTTATTTCCTGCACCTCAACTTACAGATGGAGGCATTTTGCCAAATACAATACACAACAACAAAATATGTAAAAGAAACAGAAAAAAGGAAGAGGACAAGTTAGAAAAACTAACTCTTGTCCATAGTAAACAACCTTGCTTCGTATACAGATTGGAGAAAAAACTATAGATCACCCCTTATTTTAGTGGTTTCGGTTAAATATTGAGCCAGAAGAGTTATTATTTCATAATCGTCACATTTCATAATAAAAATAAATTTTTCTTCTAAGTCCAATTCTCCAAATGTAACAAATATCTCTGACAATTTGTCTAAAAATAGTTTCCGGGGCTCATCAAATTTTCCACAAACTAGAACATAATGTATTACAGACCACTGAACAATGGATTAATTAGTCTTTGATTCCAGCTTAATATGCACGGCATTGTTCAGGCATTACAACTTGGAACATAACAAATTGCAAAAAAATGCATTGATATATTGTGTCCGCAATAGACAGGTTTTTTTTGCATTTGGTACCCCAAAAAGTGTCCGCAATACACAATAGACAGATGTCCACTGTAGACAGGTATCACCAATATGAAAATGACTTAAAAATATTCGGTTCTGGCCAAAACTGTCCGCATTAAGCAGGTGTCCACAGTAGACAGGTGTCCACAAGGACAGGTTTTACTGTATATATATATATATATATATATATATATATATATATATATATATATATATATATATATATATATATATATATGTATATATATATATTATCACAATCCTTTAAAGTGTTGGGAAGACTGATATTGCTGCAGGCACCATCATACACAATGGCATTTTCAAGTTCACTTTTTTTTCGGACAAGGAGCATCGATGTTGCATGTGTCGAAAAGCTGGTAGGGTATTGATTGTTTGTAAAATCTGGTAGGGTGTTGATAATTGGTAAAATCAAACAGAGTATTGATCATTTGGAAACGTTACTTAGTCTCATAGGTAATTCGGTGCTAGATATCTCGTATAATTACACATTAGTGATAGCACGTGAAATTGCCTTCTTCCTTCAATAGTCTGACACTTCAAACTTTGTGCAATGCCTTCACCTTAAGGCAATCCTAATTCTTTGTAATAATTCTAGCTGCAGCATTTTGCATTCTCGTTGCTATTTTAAAACATTTTTCACCCCACATGTCTCGCGCAGAGTTGGCGTAGTCGATACTGGTAAAGTAGTTGACTTATATATTGTGAATATTATTCTAATATTTGTCATCGTATTTAATGCAGATGCTCTATGGTTCCCTGGTCATTCTTCTGTGCGTCTGGTTCCAAATGAAACCTGAAGAAACAGTTGAACTCCACATTTTTAAATCTTGCAACACTGAACAATTATAAAACCCAGTTTGAACTGCGTATAGATGACGTAGATCTGATTATTAAGGCATCGTGCGACAAGTTTCACCAATCTGGTGTCCAGTTCAAACCTTTTTGTATTGTCGCTTTGAAACTGCACATAGTTTCAATTTGCATGGAAAGAAGAAAAGCATGGGTCCAGACACAGCGAATGTTAAGTTTCTGCAGTTGTCAAGTGAAAGTGTTGCAGTTCCTTGACGTTAATTTTTTAATTTACGCGTGCAAATTTGGAAGCTAGCGAATGTAACTGTGCTATACAAAGGAAATGCGTCACATGTAAACAATTGCCGTCCTATTCTTGTTCTGAGACAAAGATCCTTGAAAAGCATATCAATTCTACTCTTTACGAGTTTTTGGTCAAATATGGACTTCTCTGTCAGTCAGGTTTCCGTAAATGTCATTCTTGGGAAACCAGTTTACATAAATTGTTTGATCCAGGGAATAGAGTTCTCAATGATGGTGACATGATCATCGGAGCTATTATGCTGGACATGAGACAAGCCTTTGATGTCATTGACCATCATATTCTTTTAAGGAAATTACAACTGTACCGGTGTTCTGTCAGTACAGTGTATTAGTTCAAGTATTACTTACAGAAGAGCTATTAGCCAGTCCATATATTCATAAAATACTGTGTGATGAGAGTGAAGTTAGGGACGGAAAGCCTCTGGGTATTATTTCATGTCCACCTTTGGTTTTTGCTGTTCATAAATGAAATATCTTTATTTTTCAGTTGGGCCCATGTGTTTATGCATGCACATGGTACGGCTTTTCATCTAGCTAGGGAATCTCCATCCGAAGTTGGCTCCGAGCTTAATGAAGTAGCCAAGCAAGGTAATAGTTAGTGTACGCATAATCGTATTGGTTTTGAATGAGCAAAAGTCTAAATTCATGTTGGTGTTCTCAAAATAAAAATTAAGGGAGAATAATTGTAACACTTTGAACTCAAATTTAAATGGATAAATGGAACACTTAGTGAAAATGTAGATGATCATAAAATTCTTGGTGTACAAGTAGAGAAACATTTGACGTGGGGAAAACATGCAGCATTTGTATGTAAAAATTATCAGCCAAATCAGGAAGAAAATACATTATTTACCCATACATGTGCGTGAATGCATATGTTCTTTCCCACATTAATCATCAGTGTACAATATTCAGTCAAAATTTATTCAGTAAAATTAAAAGACTGCACAAGTTAGCAGCATATTTATTCTTGAATTTAAATGGCAGACAGAGTTACAAATTTTTGACATTCTAACATAACTAGATGACTATTGAGAAGAGAATTGAAATGGTAAGAGCTCTGGACCTGCCTTAAATGCGAAGTATGTTTAAGTATGTGCCTACATAGTGTCAATCTCAGATCTGCTGCCATCAACTCTCTAGCTTGAGAAACCTAAGTCAATACTTATTTTTTTCCATGATATGTATAAAACGTTTTAGGTAGAAATTTTTTATGTAGGCAAATGGATGACCTGATGTTTCACGTATGATTTTCTGGTGTTGTAAGTATGTGGGGTCCATGTAAATGAGAACGGCCTACATGTACTATTCAGGGTAAATGGGCAAATTTAATGATGTTAATAGCTTCACGGCGGTCCGCCAGCGGGTTTATCCAAGACTTCCAAATTGTACATTGATATCCTCTGGTGTTGCTAGCCATTGTCAAGTAAGTAGAACCAAGATTTGGGTTAAAAAAAAACATGACTTTGACAATATCGTGATTATATTGCAAGCTTAAGAGATTTCATATATCAGCGTTAACCCCGCAACCATTTGAGCCAAGACTACATGGCACAGATATCTTTCTGGGAAGCCCTGGTTGTTTTTCTTTCTTTCTTTCTTTCTTTCTTTCTTTCTTTCTTTCTTTCTTTCTTTCTTTCTTTCTTTCTTTCTTTCTTTCTTTCTTTCTTTCTTTCTTTCTTTCTTTCTTTCTTTCTTTCTTTCTTTCTTTCTTTCTTTCTTTCTTTCTTTCTTTCTTTCTTTCTTTCTTTCTTTCTTTCTTTCTTTCTTTCTTTCTTTCTTTCTTTCTTTCTTTCCTGGCAGACATGGATAACTTTCATGCAGCTTGGACGGCTACAGACTATAGTCCTGTGTAGTTTTTAAGAAATCATGACAAGGACAGCCCTATAGATGACATGCCGCATGACACACAGGTGACTAAAGCCATATTGAAAATCACAAAATCCTATGTGTATGGCAAGTTGCCATACCCAGTAACACAAGACACGGTTTAAGTAAATATGAAGATTTTAATATTTGTTATTCTTTTACAACACATTTTATACTTATATACATTTTACATAAACAGCTATTGTCAAATCGCGACTCAGTTGGATTGGGATAACGTTCATGGCAAACAGTTACAGGCTTGTGTGGAACAGATTTGACAACACTTCATCATAAGTCTACATGTAGGTCATAAATTGAAAGCAAGCTCCATTGAATCTATGAACCCTTATATATACATATGTATATATATATATGTGTGTGTGTGTCTCTGTGTGTATACTGCTCATCGAGGTCATACACAAATAGTCCAGACGTAAGGGACTTGAATCATATGGCAATGCTTTGAAGTACTTGCACTCGCAATACAAAGGTTTACACATGGATTTTGAGTTGAAAATAAGTTATATGGTGTCTTCACATGTTCATTACTCCATGTTAATCAACGGACTACCTTGAATTAAGTTACGCGCACTGATGAATAATCATCAGCAACCTACGACAGAACATGAATTCCAGTACCTCTAGTGATGATTATTTCACAGGTATTTTAGTTCCTTTTGTCCACCCATCTCAATGAAATATTGAACCTTAACAAATACTATGGGGAACCAGTCATGTAAAGACCCTACGCATGCGCACTGGCCTACATGTCTGCATCATAGGTAATGTCAATCTAGTCGTAGAATATGATATATTATACAAGGATATTCAGGCTTCTTGATTCATTATCAGACTCATAGAAGTCCGTGTCATTGACACAAATAGACAAGTAAGCGGAATCTTTTCCAACTAAAGTTTTGTCAGACGTATCAGAAGTGTTACTACGCTGACTCTCAGGGCTCTTCACGCCCGTAGCACCAAGTGTCTCTTGCCGCGCATCAAAAGAGTCAATATCACTCTCAATTTCAAAGTCTTGTGCCCGACTGTTATCATCGCGACTGTAATCAGTGGCATCACGCTCGTAATCCGTCCCACACAGCCCCCGACAGCTATCACTCAAAGACGTCTGCTCCCCGGGATCGCAATCGGAAGAAAAGCGGTCACCATTTCGCTGAGGATGCACCAGTGCTACCCTGTGAACACCAGAACTTGACGACTGGCCCAAACCATCGGAAGGACTTTTTTCAAAGCCTGATACTGCAGTTTCGGAGTCAGGAGAACTAAGTGAATCTGTGTGATACCGTTTGACTTTGACTTGACTTTGACCGGCCCGGCTATTCACGAGCGCTCCCTGGTCTCGGCTAGAAGAACTGAGCGCGTCAGAGCCAGCAGGTATGACTGTAATTATATGGGTAACATAACTATTATATGAGTAATACTATATTCAGTATGGAAGATCAAGGTTACATTGCCTATGTGTTGATGCAAAGATTCAATTTTCGTTCCCTTCATAAGAGGCAACAGGATCATGCTAGCCCTCACGTAAAATGTTCTTCCTGTTCGCCTAGGCAATCCAGCGACAAATCAGACACAAGAGGGCAATCAGCCAATCATAAATGTAATTGTCAAGTTTGTCATCGCATTTTCTTTGTGCAAATTAACCAATCCTAGATTCCAGGAACCAAAACGGCAGCCGACAATAATAAATAATAAAACATGAAGGCTATGTGTACAGCAATTAAAGTCTCAAGGTTCCTAGCGTTCCTATGCGATTTTCAGGCAACTGATCTTGTGCTTTCAGAGAGAAGATTTTTGAAATTTTGCTTGCAAGAAAATGACCAAAAATCATTTGAAATAAAAATCACTGGAGCGTGACTATTGGAACTTGCTTAGTAGAAGCCTACCCATCGTAGATTTCAATCAAGTTTGAAAAAGGCTAACCAATGGTTTTGGAGAAGAAATCGAAAGTGTTATCGGGAGCAGACGACGGACGGACGACGGATGACCACCCATACTTTCACCTAACTTCAGTGACAAGTCAGATGATGTTAAAAACCACCACCTTATCTTTTATTAAATTCTCTTCTTCATTTTTTTTTTTTGCGCGGGGAGGGGGGGGGGCTGTTAAATGGTGTGAATCTGGATACTTTTGGAAACCATGTTAATATTTCCTTTGGGACATATATCTGTTGTCATACTTGCTAATTAATTGTGCCGATGATATAGTTTATACCCAACAAGAGGCACAGTAGGAACGAGTTTATCTCACACTGTATAAGCCTGTCCATTTTTGTTAAAAATCACTGTTTTAAAAGGAAAGGCTTGCTTACAAATGGGAAACGTTTCACTGGCAAACTGGTGCAGGCCCAGGCGAAAAAATAATCTACCTCTCGCTTCCTGTCTTTTGAGTGAGTCCGCCTCGTCACTGAAACAGTTGCCACTGTCGGAATGTGAAACATCAGCTGAGCATGCGCTGTCCGAGTCTCGCCTCGTCCTGGATGAACGTCTTGGTGCAACAGGTGTTGGGTCCTTCAGAGGTAAAGAGAATATAAAATTGATGTAAGTGCAGTTTGTAATTCAACTTGTCGTATAGGCTAGTATTCCATAAAACTACGTGCTTCATTCAATATTTTTATCACCCTTTACAGTCTAAAAACGCCTACCTAATAAAGTGGAAGAGAGCATGACCTTAGCGAGAAATACGAAGTAAACCCATCTATGAAATAGTGGGCTTATACGTTTGAGAATCCATTTTTTTTCATTGATTCACATTCAGCGATATCTGTAAATCATTTGGAAATACAACTGAATATTTAAAAGTATCACCAAATCGTGGTTTAGCGATATCTTCAAATATTTAGAGATATCGTTGAGGGATATGGTGATGTTGCTGAATTATTTATTAATATAAAAGAAAAATCCCGCCATGCCTAGTATTTAATATGTTGAAGTTAATTATTTAACAATCTCGCTACATGATAAAGCAACAACACTAAACAATTTAAAGGGAGGGCCAAATACTTCTCATTAAGCGATTTCACCAAATGGATTTATAGTATCTCTGATTCTTTTGGCGATGTCTCTAAATCATTCAGCGATATCTATCCCACTAAACATTTAAACAAATCATTTAATAATTAAGCAACATCACTAAACGGAATAAATATATCGCTGATTGATTTAGCGATACTAAAAATCATTTATAACTGTCCGTAAATGATTAAGAGATATCACCAATTCATTTGGCTATATCGAAAGAACGAATGAATGTTAAAACCGCTACTGTGTATATGCATATCTTTGACACAATGCCTGGAACACTGCAAAGCATCAAAGCATGACTTGTCGGAGTAGGTCTCCGCCGTGCGTGACATGTTGTGGCCAATTATATAAAAACCCGTCAGTACTTTCGGACCTGTATCTACCATCGGGGCAGCCTTCTTCTCAATATTGGGGCGATCGGGGGTGGGTGGGTGGGTATAACATATGAAACCGAAAGTATATGTTTTGCAAATGTGTCAGAGCATCAATATTGGTACGATATATGCAATGGCAGCGATTCACTTTGATATACAAATCAAATGTATTTTGCATGACTGTCCCGTAATGCATTGAGCCATGTACAAAATATCGCTAATGATTTGCAAGCTCAAGGTATCTGTCGCATTTGGATTTGTAACTAACGATGATAACTGCTTCATACTGAAGCGAGCGGGCAGATAAAGTTAAGATAATAACTCATGTTTTAAGAGTAGATTAACGACTGTTTGGCCTGGTAACTTGGAAAACGGTCACCTGAAACCAGCAAAATATTGCAATAACATTCACCAAACAACTGCGGCTATGGCCTATGCTGTTTCACCGAGCAACCGTGGCTATGCAGCTATGCTGTTTCCCCGGCCCTAGTTAACCCTACTAACAAGTTGAAATAAAATGCTCTTTTTAAGTTGACTTTACTGCAAAGTAACGGCACACGACGGCCACTTTCCCGATAAAATCTTTCAGCCAGGGTTGATCAATTTTAATATTTCGTCACTCAAACAGAACTGTTTTGAAATTATACAAACTAGAGGAATGTGTGATACACTAAGAGGAAAGGCATTCAACCCTGGTAAGACTACCTACTTATTTGCATTACTTACTGCTTTGTGAACCCTAATCCATTTGATCAGCTTTTCAAATTACCAAATTACTAATGAAACTTGAAAACCTTTTCATGTCTTTGTTGTTTCTTCCTAGAAATAATATTTTCACAAGTTAAGTTTTTAAGTCTACAAACAGGACTTGTAACTTTTATTAGGGAGTGGTGGCTTGAAACTATTTATTTTTATAGATATGTTTCATAAATATTATCTAGGGTCGGGCCTTTTCAGTAGGGTGCTGTCGGGCTACCTGAGTCAAATACACACACAGAGCATGTTATGCTAGAATGCACGAAATACACGCCCCAGGGAAACTTATTATTTGAATCGCCATCCTCATACAATATTAACCTGTTTTCAAAAGAAGAAAACTTTATATCTCTGATGACTTACAACAATGGGGATCTGAACACTCTCAAACATAGCCATGGATGTGAACTCGACCTTTGAACAGAGATTACATATTCCAGCGTTAGTTCATGTGGCAATAAATAATCATTAGCGCCAGCGTCAATTGCCAGTTGCCTCACCCCTTCCCCCTTTTTAAAAAAATTCTTTTCACATATCTTAGATGCGTTTTGCTTTATATGTTCCAATTGTATGTTTACACCGTGTTCTGCAGAAACACATCGATATATCTGTAGATCTCTATTTTGTATTTTACCATACTCGCCAGATGGCAGGTTCATGCAATAAAGTATTTCTTATGTATTTTTGTTAGGCTTTAGGTGACTTGGACATTTGTTGAAACATGTTTACAATGGATGTACTTTCCCCTTATTCACGTTTGCTCCTTTGATTTAATTTGTTACCTGGGTACATCCGGAGGCACTTGTCCGATAATTAAATAAGTCAGGGCGTTAACGGCCCGAATCTGCTATTAAAGCAGGCAAGAGCACGATCGAGCATAACAGCATGATCGTCAACCTATACATTTCCTCAAAGTTGACAAGCATGCATGCTGTGGCAAGGCGATGTTCTAGTCTCACGTTCACAACGACAAATTTTGAAGCAAACATTATGTATCAGTAGGAAAGTAAATGTTTCACATGTATCGCTTAATTATGCCTGTCGGTCCTAAATAAAAAAAAAGAAAAGAAAGAAAGAAAAAAAATGGAGCGTCCGGTCACTTGCCTGGCGGTCTTTTGTCACAGAGCTAACTGATCGTACGCTGTAACCACGATTGCAAACCATACGAGTGTTGTTTCTTCTACCGATAGATCTGCTGCCGTTACTGGAGCGACGCCTCTCTTGTCGAGCACCAAATTTGTTGTCCCTGGGGGAACATATGTAGCGCACATCATCGGGCAGAGGAGAGGCCCCGTCCGGTTGATGATTTCTTGGGTCGCCGGGAACCTGTATATGAACAGAATTAGACATACTATGAAGCACACTGTTTCATTCCTATCATGTAAATAATGATGGTTAACGTTGACGGATCTGCCGCTGCTAAAAAAACTCCCAAAATGACGGTTGTGGTTGTATTGTGTGACCATGCATATTTTACGAAATTCATCTCCAACAGATATTTTTACAAAAGTTATTTGGCACATCGGATATTGTGTATCAAACGCTTTGTCCATCGTCAAATGGAGAAAAGGAATTTGATGTCTAATATGTATCTCCATAGTATGCTCGCAGAAATTGTAAATATATGAAGTAATTATTACGATAAAATAATATTTGAAGTCTCTGATTTACTTGACATTGTCTGAACCCGTTTAAATTCATTACAGTAAATTCTTAATAAAAAAATGTCATCTGCTAGTGCCCAAATACAAGTGAGATTATATATATATAAATAATAGTTCATTAAAAACTCCACTCAGCTCAATAATAAGAGAATACACATAATGAGCAGTTGACAAAAGCGTCTAATCTAGTATTCGTGATCGCAATGAGTTTAAAGTGCAAATACATCGTCCCTCAATCGATCATTATTGCTGATCACGTGACACAAACCGTCAGAATGGTAAACAAAGATACAAAGAGAAAACTTAGGAGAACTATAGTTCCATTTGAAGAATACTGCACCCAGTCACTGTAGCGGGTGACAGCAGGGATGTGCTGTTCCTGCTGTGAGCAAGGACTACTTTCCCCTGCAGATAAATCACGCACCGAGGCGCATATATATATATATATATTGACGCCCAATTCGGTTTTAGGAAGGGCATGTGTATATATATATATATATATATATATATATATATATATATATATATATATATATATATATATATATATATATATATATATAGACGCCCAATTCGGTTTTAGGAAGGGCATGAATACCGAATTCTGTTGCACATATTTACACGACCTTCTATCTCATTTTTATGCTTCTGGGTCTCCAGTTTTTGTGTGTAGCGTTGATACTGATGAATGTTTTTTATTCTCTCTAGCATGGTGGTTTGTTTAATAAGTGATTACCCACTTACCAACTACACACTGGACATATTTATATTCGGGTATCGCACTTTAAAATCATAATTATGTAACATGGAAAGGCGCTGCCGGGGATATTTTCCCTGTCACAGTTGGCACCCTCCAAGGTAGTATTTTATCTCCGAAACTTCATGATATGCTGGTCCAACTGATAGAATCTCGTAAAAGTTTAAAAGCTGGTCATTATCTTTATCATTCATGTAAGGCTTTAGAGGATATTTGCACACGCATTATGGTTATTAATTCGGGGAAAATTAACAGATAAATTATCCCACAATTAGTAAGTTGTGTATTTTCTCTACAAAAACAAGAAGAAAAATACATAAAGATAATCACCAGGCCTAAATGTACTTAACGTTTCTCGCTGAATGTTGATTGATAATATTCTATGCACACATATACCAGGATGGTGCAATACAATGGCTGAAAGCACACCAAACTATGATGCATGAAATGGGAGTACCAAATGCATAGGGAATTTTGCCTTGGCTTATTTCCATAGTGGACCACAACATGAAAACAGCAGAAATGCAAGTATGAAATCTAAAAAATATTAAGTGGCTTGGCACAGGTTTGTAGCTAAAATGCGTTAATTATCTATGAATTAAAAGATTGATCTAAATTTTCAATAAATTAATATATAAATACATATAAGCACCAAAGGCGTAATTTTCATATCTACACGGACCTATATATATAAATTGCATGTCCCTGATAACACTAAGATAACAAAACTATAGATATATAAAGCGGTCCCTCTCCAATAGTCCCATCTCATGCATCAAGAATGATTTCGCCTTATTTTTGAAAATGTTCCTACATTCACTCTCTTTGATATACCCTGGCAGGTTCTGAATGGGAACCGGTATAATCATGGTAGTACCTGCAATTACCGACCCTAGTCCCCACTTGGTCAAAACATCCAGATTTCCTTGGCACGGGTGCTTTTGCAATTATAAATGACCTGACGCGCAAGACCACGGTGCTGGCCAACTGCAGCAGCAAATTAACATTCCCTAGATCATTTTCTCAATGAACTTCTTCACATGAGAAACACTTATTTTGGCTAAATTCTGTTGCATTTTTCAAGAACTGTGATGCAAAATTTTGCTACAATGCTCCAGTCGGACAGCGTTAGACCAGCTGCAACATGCGACCAACCATCAAAATCACCCTACAAACAACCATCCATAAAAAAGGTAGTTCAAAGCCACTGCAACCAAATTGTGAGACTAAGCTAACAGAAAAGCTGGCCAACCTGTGCCGTTATTTTGCAGTGCAGGCAACTCAAATGCAGTATTTTATTTCAACTTGTCTGGACGGTCAACTTGGGCCGGGAACCAAAAGCATACCTGCTGCATACAGCCACGATCAGTGCGGTATCGTTATCTAGTATCGCTATGTTTCAGGTGTCCGTTCTCCGAGTTACCAGAGCAAAGAGTCGTCAACGTATTTTAAAAGATGACTTACAATTTTAACTTTCTCGGAAGCAGTTATCATCGTTAGTTATAAATCCAAATGCAACAAGAAGGCATGCACACAAACACACTTTGAGCGCCCATTTAAACATAGCGCAATGCATTTTTGGAAAGGAAAATCACAATGAATCGTGGCCGCATGTTTTCAGCACGGTTTCAGGTGTCCGTTCTCCGAGTTACCAGGGAAAACGGTCTTTAAAGTATTTTGAAAACTTGACTTACTATCTTCTCTTTAATCTGCCCACTCAGTTGTGTCTGAAGCAGTTATCATCGTTTGTTACAAATCCTAATGCAACACGGCACGCTCGAGCACCATTTTGAGCATTGCATAATTAATGCATTGGTTGTGGGAGGTCTCACAAAGGTACCCTTGATTTGGATATCAAAGGAAATCGCGACCACAGCATATACATCATTATTGATGCTCTGAAATTATGACAAAATATATATTTTTTGTTTCATATATTATAACCCTCTTCCCACCCCCACCCGGCAAGATCGTCCCAATGCTCATTTACAAAACATTGGCATTGTGTGAGGAACTCACTATTTTCACAATGGCCGCCAAGTCGATTGGATATTTTTAAGAGGTAGCGTCCAAAATGTGTGTGTGATTAGTGTTGAGGGAAGGTTAATTTGTCGGATGAATGTGATATAAAATATATAGTGGGACTTTTCCAGAGTGTGCATAACCTGAAAATGTAAATACAACGACAAACAGTGACCATTTATAGGCCCCGGAAATAGTATTTTGTATCAGACATAGAAGTCGCCCTGAGGCAATGAAATAAGGGTCAGCAATAGACTGAGTGCCAAGTGCGCCACTGCGTCAAAAACGAAGCTCAATGGAGAAGGTTGCCCCGATAGTGGATAAAGGTCCGAAAATACTGGCGAGTTTTTATATAAGTGGTAACAAACCTCCACTTCAGTCTGTTAATAATTTTGAAATATTGGGTGTTACCTTTTCCTGTGATATGAAATCAGATCTACATGTCGCTAACAGAATATCAGAAGCTATAAGAGCCATACATAAATTATCAGGTGCCGGCGTATGTTACCCTGGTTTATCGTCCGATGTTAAATCTTACGGAATACTGTTGGCGCACCACCTCTAACGTATGGTGTTTGACTGTTTAAATTTGAGTAATGCGTCAATGCGCCATCTGGAGACAGCCCAAGGACTTACAGTTAAAATGTTAATGGGCCTCAGTAAACGGACACGAACTGCTTCTGTAATTGCAGCATTGAATATTTCTGAGGTCAGTGACATTACTGCTCTTGACACTATTTCATTAGCACAGCGTATCTTTCATGTTCCGTCGCCGCTTCGAGATCTAACAGTATAATGCTCTCCCAGTATTGTATGACAAGTTATGTTGTTAGTGGGGTATTAATAGACAAAGTTTTAAGTTTGAGTTTATCTCCCTTGCGCATATTTTTTTTAAAAAAATGCATCTGGTGTAGCACTGGTGCACATGAGGAGGCCCCATTTAATGGCATTATGGATTCGTTGCGATATATTTTATTCCATGAGAATTATAAGGATGCATTGGAGAACTTCGCAATCTCGTGTTTTTTTTCTGACTAGATCCTTTTGAGGATCGGATGCGGTGACATGTGTCTTTGCCCCCTGGCTTATTTTCATACTCTCATGCCTGTCGGGACAAGTTTACAGAATTTTCAGGTAGTGGGGGTGGGGGTGGGAGTGGGGGTTTCTCTGTCGTGTCCCGTCCACCTCACGTGTGACTGACCTATCTAGACAATAAAAAATCATTGCCTGGAGGGTCGCGCGTGGGGCGGGCGGGCCGCGGCGGGGAGATCTAGAACTCTCTATTATGTTGTCTTCTCTACCGTCTGTCAGTTAGTGGATTTTTATACCTATACGCCTGCTGGGTCTGTGCTTAAAGGTATTATCTGATTTATTTACTACCTTTCAGACCTGGTGGATTGGTATTGTGTTTTGCTGTTATGTTGTGATTTACGATTACTGTAGCGGTTCATTCTCTACATGTGTATGGTATTCACGTATTAGTCATTTTGATGCACTTTCATTTCCCCAATCTTGGGTGATAAATAAATAAATAAATATATATATATATATATATATATATATATATATATATATATATATATATATATATATATATATATATATATATATATATATATATATATATATATATATATATATATATATATATATGAGTGGATTTGTTAGCTTCCTAATTACAATCAGGTATTTGCTACAACATATATACAAGAAGAGAGAAAATGTGTATTTGTAATGGTCCTTTTTTTAAGTGCTTCTCAGAGATAATCATTTATCATAGATTACTTTTTCTACGTCGTCTTGGCCTTTTGTTTTTGTTTTTTTAATCAGAGTTAGATACGTTTTAGAATACTGAGAAAACGTAAGTCAGCGCATCAGACTTTACACGAGAGGGATTATTATAGACATTGCCTTTTTCCTAATTGTATTTTTTGAAGTGAAATATGTTTAAACCATCAGACTTGTCTTTTCTTTTGTTTTCGTATTTCTTTTCGGCGGTTACCAAATGACATTCATCCCGTATATGGGCTTGGTCCCCTTCGCAATTAATGTAAACATGTGGGTTAATGCTTTCTATCTTCTACATTTGTACAAACTTCGCACTATCTTTTTTCCAATAGTGATTTGTATGGTCTTTTATGTGTACCGGTTGCAAGTTTCCAAGTATATGCAGTTACACTTAAACGTTTATTATTTTCCTCAACGTATGCTCTCGAATCATTTATAAATATTTCTCTATTAAGTAAACTAGGTAGTTTCTTAAATATAGTATAGGTACATAGTTTTTGTCGGAACCAATATTACTTTTCATTTTCTCTTGTCATTGACGTATAAAACCTCTTTTAATTCCGCTCAAAGAAATCGAAGTGGGGATCAAGTTGGTGCGTAAACCGATGTTTTCCTACATTTTGTTGAAGCCAAAGTATTTAAATAATTTCCTGTGTGTATTGAATATAACAAGAGACCCATGCGCCTAGTGCTCTGCTGACCACCATCATGACAAAATAGTTTCCTGGCATGTATTGTCGCCACGACCTTGAAAAATTAATCAAGTTCATCCATATTATGCAAGATCAAACTTCCACATGATGCACATTTTGGGTACATTTGGTGTCACTCATTTAATTCTTTATCAATATATCAAATAAAAGGTTCTTTTCTTGCATGCTTAATGACCTTGAAAAATAGGTCAAGGTAATACAATCATTGGGTCAAGGAAACCCAAAAATTAGGTCACCAAGTACAATTTTATTTACAATAGTCTCAAGTGCATTTTAATCTGGAGGCTCAATTCTCTTTGTCATTGATGTCCAAGCTGCACCCTGCTTTTACAAAAATCACCTCTTGCAGCTTCACAGGTCTAGTGACCTAACAAAAAGGGTCAAGGTCACTGATCCTACACAGGATTTTAGCATTGGACATCATCTGTATATATCCTATACACTTAGCATGTCTAATTCAATTATATTGCGAGATATGGAATTTTGTTCTTTCACGACATTTTTGCTCATAATTCCCGTCAACGTATAGATGCCGCCACTAGTATCACAAGCAATAGAGATTTTGATCTCTTCTACAATTCCGTTAAATATCATATAAACCCATGAAAAATTAAAGATGGTGGACTGGTCGCAAGATGTTCACATTTTGACCAATCTATGGCATTATGCTACAGGTGGCGCCACCAGCATTGACGTTGACATAGATTTCCATACAGTCAATCAGTACTCAAAGTTATATGGGCCTACCTCAAAAACTGTGGAATGCAGAGCATTCACAAGATTACCCCTATATTCAAACTGGCCATTTGACCTTGAACTGTAACTCGATTAACAATGAGACAAATATGTTCAAACTGTGCGCCCCGCATCCAGCTTTCCGTAGTAGTAGTAGTAGTAGTAGTTTATTGACTGCAACAAATGTACATTAAGCAAACAGGGAGGGGTGACACACTCCATACATAAGAGACATGTATATATACATGGTGTGCTTGTTCAAATCGGATTGCAACTTTTCGAGTTATTGAAGAAGAACAATACTAAAATTTGACCAGCGCCAAAGTTCATAATCATAGGGTCATAGTGACCCCAAAAGTGGGTCACCAAATACAGTTTTATGTGCAATGTAATCAAGTGCAATTTTGATTTGGGGGCTCAATTCTGTTTGGTATCAATGTCCAAACCACACCCAGCCATTACAAAATCACCTCTTCCAACTTTACAGGTCTGGTTACCTAACAAAAATAGGTCTGGGTCACTGATATTACATAACTTACTAGTGTTGGACATGGACTATATATTCTATAAATTTAGCATGTCTAATTTAAGTGCTTTTTGAGATATGGAATTTTATATCTTTGAACAATTTTTGCTTACAGTTTCCGTCAATTATAGATGGAGTCATTAGTATCAAATGGAACTGAGCTTTTGACCTTCTTCACAATCCAACTAAATTTCATGAAAAATTATGAAATACTGAGGATGTCAGAGCGGTCACAAAATTTTTCATAATGCTGTAGGTGGCGCTACAGATATCGAACTCGACCTTGATTTTTATATACTTGAGAAGTCCTGAAGTAATAAGGTGCTATCTTGAAAACTGTTCACTGTATTGCACTTACAAGTAAAAAGCTTATAGAAGCAGGGAATAAGTGACGGTCGGGAGGACGGAGAGACATGAGTGATACCATGAGTCCCCGATCTTTGGTCAGCAGAGCTAACTGATTTCAGGATAGTGGACTGATCGAGACTGAAATGTGTACGCATACGTGTAAATCTGTTTTCATCACTTTCCGCAAAATGTTAAGTACACACACACACACACACACACACACACATATATATATATATATATATATATATATATATATATATATATATATATATATATATATATATATGCCCTAATATCTGATATCGAATCATGTACTACTGACACTATACGCTAGAAGCCGCTGCAAGATTCAGAGGCACTCATATGAAATTAAGTGAGGTAAGGGAGCCAGAGGAGATCAGGCGCATAAATTATTCAAACAGGGTTCATCGCCATTCAGTCCAGTTGCTCTATCACAATGTACCTATAACATGACATGTTTTCTATGTCTATATCATATGCGGCGTTCCTTCGGGGGCGGACGCCTATGGTAACTTACTGGCGTCCAGTCAGCATTCGAGTCAGTGCATTGGGAATTCGGGTCCCTAGAGTTATAGCAATATTATAAAGGTTATGTAGTTTCTTCAATTTCTGATAATTTGACAGAAATGTGAAATATGCGGAGCTTTCATTGTTCAGGAACCAAAATTAGCTTAGTTTGATGATAATTTGAGCAATAGGACCAATATGAAGCGTAAAATGCTGTGTGTGTGTGTGTGTGTGACTTGACTGACAGACATTTTTTTCTTTGGTCCTTTATTTCTTGCTGTGCGGCATCTATTTGAATGTTTCGCCACCATATTGAAAACTTGCTCAATCCAAGCAGAGATAGGAAATACAGGTCACCAAAGTCCAACCAACCCAGATAGTAAAATAGCAATGCCGTCCTTTGTATATCCACCTGTTCCCATATCCCTGGTCTTAGCCAGGTGTCCAAGCGACTGAACGCTATCACGGTCATAGGAGGTGAAAACGTCATCATACATAGGAAGAAATAGCAGCAAAGCGAACTCGGGCGAAATTGACTCGTTGACCCTATGCGATATCTTGTTAAGAATACGTTTCTTTACTGAAAAAACCAAGCACATTCATGTCACAATATGAGTTTACAACGGCAACAATTTAACTGAAGTCGATTGCATTTTCAGACACACGTCGTAGTAGTCGTGGAAAAGAGTGATGGATGATGTTTTAAAGCTGTAAAAGATATCAAGGTACAAAACACAAAAGGTTAATTAATTTATATAAAAGACAGGCCAGGATCAGATGGCAGATAATTTTCCATTTAATACCTTTAAACATGAAGATTGATCGAAATAACTAATCATGCTTCTATTTAAAAATGACAAAACCAACTTAGCTAAAACTTAAAGAATATTTCTTTCACAGCAATTTGTTTGGGTGTCTTCAAAATGAGAAAAGTTTTGAAGCTAATCAAGATTTAAATTTTGTGTATTCCCCTAATGTGCATAACTTAAAATGTTACAACTTTGGTTCATGGTTCATGATTCATGATTCTCCAAGCATCCGATGAAAAATGAACCACTGGATGCAGCTATGTCACAAACCTAGGAATTGAAATTGGAATGGTACCTCTATCTACAATAGTTTTGGAGATATTCAAGAATTAAAGTTTGTGTATTCACCTAATTTGCATAAATTAAAACACTGGAACTCTAAGTCATGGTTCCTTGGACGCGGTTATGTCACAAATCAAAATTGAAGTTGGAATGGTACCTCTATCTATAATAGTTTTGCAGATATAAAACTTTAAAACTGTTCAAATGCCCCTAATTAACATAATTTAAAATTCTACAACTTTTTTTACTGTTCATTACATTGGCAGATGTCTCAACCCGACATGTGTAAGTTAGAATTTTGTGTTTATCTGCTATATTTTTGGAGATATTGAGCTTTTAATTCTTTAATTGCTCTTAATTTGCACAATTTTAAACTTCATGACTATTCCAAATGAAATGCCCAATTTCATTTGTAGGCAGTCAGTCACCATGGCAAGTTTAGTGGTTTTCGGAATAATAGTGTCCGAGAAAAACTCCGGATAAATTTGGGTCTAAACAAGAAAGAAAAAGAAAGAAAAAGAAAGAAAAAAAGAAAGAATTCTTGGAAAAACAAAATGGCTGGGTTCGCACCCAGACATAATTATTCTGGAGAAATGATTCTGAAAATTAAAGTTTTCCAAGTGTGCCTAATTAGTGTAAATTAAATGTTACATTTTTTGTTTTAATATTATTAGATGCACATATGGAATAAACCAATGAATTCAAGTGGACTGACGCTTCTGTCTATAATACATGAATGAATAACCTTTATTGCAACTGCACCATTTCATACATATGCATGGTATTTCGTTGATGGCTCAAAAAAACAAAAACAAAAACAAAAACAGTACAAACACAGTCAACATCATGAAGATCCCCCATCAACAAACCTATTAGGAGTATAAACAAAACTTACAAACACATACAGATAAAGAGGATAATAAGAATTGTATATAAAAAAAATCATACAAACATATGTGTACCGAGTTGTAGCAAAAGAAAAGGATACCTTTCCATCACAACTTTCCGATGATTTTTACAGTTTCTGTTACAAATTTTCCTGAATTTCAAATTACTGCCACGTCATCATATTTCATTAACTTAATAAACTTATCTCCCTGAGTTAAATATTCAAAATAAGTTAGAAATTCTGACGAGTTATTAATAAGTTGATTCCTGGCTTCACAGAACTTTTCACAAATTAAAATGTAATAAAATGCATCTTCTAATTCAAAACACAAGTCACATATTCTGTCATCTACTGGTACTTTTACTGGCCTTGTGTCTCCTTTTTTTTCAATATTTAAATTATGTGCACTAATTCTTTTGGGTTAGGTTTCTTCTTTCATCTATATTCTTCAATACCAGTAAGTAATTATCCATTGGACACTTTGATTTAAATTTTGAACATGCTCTAGATTGTCTAGAAATGTCAGTGTGCCACCGAATAAGAAATTTCTCTTTTAATAATTTTTGTATAATATGCCGAAAAGTCTCCAAATCCATCGCCGCCATCGTTCCGAATATCTTCGCATTCGATTAGTTTTAGGGTGTTCTTCACAGTTTAGCTAGTTAGAGTTAGTCAATGACAGAATTTCGGGGTTACATTTATAGGTATCATACAACAATTTGTCATGGTTAGAGTTTATAATTCGGTACCAGTTTTTACATATAGCCTTCAGTTTTTCAGAAAATATGGAAAAGCTCCGAGCTCACTCAAAACCGCAGTATTGCATGCTTTAGAGCTCACTCCTACAGTATATTTTTTAAAAAAAACATGATTATAACTTTGCGTATTCAGTCTTGAAATAACCTGATATATTGGCTTGACTGATGCAATTTAGGAGATAGTACATATGCACCCCATATTTCGCAACCATAAAGAAATATAGGGGCAATCAGTTTATCAAATAAATCCAAATATAAACAAATGTCGATTTTTTTCACCAAAAAAGGTATGTTTTAAGCGTCCAGGAGCCTTTTTAGCTTTTTCACATAAAGGTTTTATGGCTCCAGCAAAATTTCCATTCGATGTCATTTCAATGCCGGGGTAGGTATATTTCTAGTTCCTCATAACCAACAAAGAAGCGTCTCATAATTAGCTCGGCTGACTTGTCATTTTAAAACTTGAATGACATCAATAGAATTACTCAGACACCCAGTTCCAGCGTTTACGTATACAGTGAAACTCTCTACAGTGGGCACCCTTGGGACTAGAGAAAAGTGCCAACTCCTGAGAGGGGCAACCCCTCTGGGCAGTATGGATGAGTATATGTGCATGTACATGAACATTATTCACTCATGCGCATGTACAATGTATGTTCATATTATAATTAAAGGGGATGTGTATACATGCAATCCAATACTGTATTGGTTCATTTATTACAAAAACAAATATTAACAGACACTGTCACGGAACTACATGTACATGTAGCTGTGAACTATGACAATAACTTTACTGTTTCACTATTCCTTGTCTTGACTATGGCGAACAGGCTTCATCTCACTGGTAGCAAGAAAACAAAGACATGAAAGTGTCCACTGAGATGACACAAATCCACACATTGTTTCAAAATTCACAAAGTTGTGAAAAGTCATTGAGGACTGGAAGACCATACTTTGATGGGTCTAGCCAACTCAGCACTGTATGTAGCCTATTAATGGAGGGTACACATAGCAGGCTTATTCTGCCCAGAAGCGCATTCCCTTGGGACTGATAAGCCAGCAGACTTGTGACATCCTCAGGCAAAAACAGACCGGCTAGTACACCAGTATCAGTCACAGCACACCGACAGCTCTATCCAGCAATAGTAGGAACTATAGCCTGCCTGATACACATAGTAGTATGGAGCAGATCTGTTTTTGCATGAACAGAGAGAGATTATCTGTATTTTATTGAGAATCTCATTTTCACAGTTGTTGGGAGCCCCCCCCCCCCCCCCCATTTGCTACAAGACCCAAACCTTCCAAACCATACACTCAGCCTGCATGGATAGAAGGCTGCCGATAAGACTGGTTCAAGCTAATGTGTTATGACTGCAAAATGGTTGCCCTGTACCATGGAGATTCATGCAACTTGTAACAAGAAGTAGAAGGGGGATGTGCAATCTGGGGAAGTTAGTTGAATTTGGCATAATTTAAAATTCCCCAACTTTTGTTTGCATGCTATTGGATTTACCAGATGTCTCAAACCTACATGTGTAAGTTAGAACTTTGTGTCTATCTATGATATTTTTTGAAGATATAGAGCTTTTACAATTTTAATTGCGCCCTAATTTGCTAAATTTTAAACATCACGCCTATCACAAACGATATGTACAATTTCAATGCTAGGTCAGTCACCATTGCAAGTTTGGGGGTTTCGGAATAATAGTGTCCAAGAAAAACTCTGGACAAATTTGGTCGTAAAGAAGAAAGAAAGATAAAGAAAGAAAGAAAGAAGGAAGGAAAGCAAAAAAGAAAGAAAGAAAGAAAGAAAGAAAGAAAGAAAGAAAGAAAGAAAGAAAGAAAGAAAGAAAGAAAGAAAGAAAGAAAGAAAGACAAGAATTCTTGGAAAAACAAGAATTCTTGGAAAAACAAAATGTTTGGGTTCGTACCCAGACATAACGGGAGAGCTAGGGAATTGGAGACTGAACTTGTTCGCTGTAGCACCATCAGACCATCTCGGATGCACAACAGTTATAAATTATATGAAATATTTAAAAAAAAAAATTCTTAATATTTTAACACCTGTATCTACATGCAAAGTGACTTTCACCAGGAATATAAATTTATAAACAATAAAAAGAGACCCTGCCCCGAAGGCAACACTTGCATGTATGAAATTTTGTATCAATGATGGGACAACCGCCTGTGATTGCCTGGGGTCAGAAGTGTATTGGAGTCCTGGGTTCAGATGTGCACAGGAGTCCTGCGGTCAGATGTGTTAGGAGTCAGGTGTGTTAGGAGCCCTGGGGTCAGATGTGTTAGGAGCCCTGGGGTCAGATGTGTTAGGAGCCCTGGGGTCAGATGTGTTAGGAGCCCTGGGGTCAGGTGTGTTAGGAGCCCTGGGGTCAGGTGTGTTAGGAGTCCTGGGGTCAGATGTGTTAGGAGCCCTGGGGTCAGATGTGTTAGGAGACCTGGGGTCAGATGTGTTGGAAGCCTCCAGGTCCGATGTGTACAGGAGTCCTGTCACTGGCCGAACGATTTATAGGAATAAACAGAGATACAACGTGACCACGTATAATAATAATAATAATGTTCAAACTCCTGTTTTTCTATGCTTTGAAGATAGTTGCTCAAATCCTTCATGAATGATACTCCATAGAATGGCACAAAGAAAATATCTGCAATGCAGGGTTTTTAATTTCCATAAAATGACTATGTATCACATTTATCTGAATCATAACTCGGCAAATAATAAATACGATATTTTTTATAGGAAGAAAGCCGATATGTACGGAATGACATGAATAATATGAAATCACGACAAGCAATATGCACCTGGGGCAATACTCTTCATGGAGGCCATGCTAGCCATAGATATGGCAGCTAAATTGGGAGATAAGTAAATGCATTACATGACCAAGCTGGTAGTTACAAGCGGTAAATGACGTTTATGTTTCGATGGGCCCATTCGGAATCGAATCAGCGATTCAAGCGGCAAAATTCACTGTTTGGTTTGCACGCGGGCTACATTTCGTTCATACTGTGATGCAAGCTAACATAACTTTAAATTGCTGCATGATGTGCCAATCTGATCATTTGACAAATGAAGCGTGCCATGTCTATTTACCATAATTACAGTCGCTGTTATTGGACTGTAATCTGGTAGCTCTGAGAATAGCACTTCCCGCAAAAGTACACAGATTCCCGTTCTTATGCAAATGATCGAACCGTCTTGCCTGTAAAAGCAAATATGGAGCCACAAGATTAACGGACATAACAAGACTGAAATGACATTGACATTTTCACAGATTTGTCTCTCTCGGTCAGGCAAAGA
Organism: Hermodice carunculata; assembly: GCA_964020975.1. NCBI lineage: Eukaryota > Metazoa > Annelida > Polychaeta > Eunicida > Amphinomidae > Hermodice > Hermodice carunculata. The sequence goes on from OZ026616.1 coordinate 39,998,859, forward strand.
CCGATTTTGCCCATTGCAAATCAGCTTTTGGGCTGCTGAAGATTGCAGGAAAGCGGTAGGTCAATACCATATACATAACAACATTCTGGCTGTAGAGTAGCAATCTTTTGTGATATAACCCAATAAGTGGCTATCGATACATCTGGCTGAAGTAGAACTATCCCCGGAAAGGGATGCAATGACCAGGTACACCGGCAAGAAGTACGTTGCTACCTGTTTATGATTCTAGCCATGATCGAAAGGCACAAGCAAAATTTGAAAAAAAAAATGCTTTGTCCGTCAAAGCAATTAAGATTGAACTTTAACCATTAAAATGCGAATTTCTAGATTAAGTCATTAGCTTTTCTCGGCGCGAGCCGCTGAGTTTAGGCTAGCCATGCTCATACTGGAATGGGACGCCAATGGACAAGGAAATTTGAAGGTCAAATCGTTATAATGTACATAAGTGCGACCATTGCCGTGACTGGCACTCAAAGCGTTAAAATCATCCATTACGTTCCTCAGAATGTGTGAACTGCAGACACAGAATGAATGTCCATTTTTCGAAAAGCAGATAGTAAAATAGATTATCTGAATGTATATAATGCATATTAGCTGAAGTGAAAAAGGGGAAATACTGTCGCGAATGAAAGCATTTAACAATAACATCAGTTGCTGTCTATGTTGCATTAGGTATTCATAGACGTTTATTAAATGTGTAAAGGGTTTTCAAGTAACGATCTTTCGGTTATTTTATGAAAGTTCTCTTGCATTGGTCGTATTCAGTGAGTCGTCGCTCCTCATACGAAAGGGACTTTTCGGATCACACCATTTTGAGAATAAATAACCTGTGTGAGCTCTGCCCTATGGCTATTGCGGAGAAAAAGATACAAAATCTCCATAAAAAGTTCATTCATTTGGCAAATCTATGGATCAATTTACACATTGTCAAAGACAAGTTAATTTGCACCACACCTTCCTAAATTACGTGTGTTACAAATACGGCAGGTATTCCCATGCAACGACAAGGAACACTTGATAATTACAATTTCAATGGGCACTGAAAAGACCTTATTATCGGCCGTATTAGACTATCCTCTGATCTGTAGAAGCGATACTTCTTGTTATGGCTGGTCCATCAATTTTAAATCCTTAAATATTTGGACTTTGACCTTTCACAAAATTAAGTTAGGTTTTATTTGAAAGTGTCATCAGTGACAACATATTTCATCTCCGTTACAAATATTCCTTGAATTGAAACATGTACAAGCATGTACGATGTCCGGGGTACTCATTGCTACCTGTGTTAAATTCTATATTCTAAATTGGTACAGAAGTGTGTGCCACAAAAGAATGCAGTTATAAGCATTGGTTACCGAGGATCCATGCACACAAAATGAGCAGACATTTAAATACACATATGTTGTCCTCTGGTGAAAGTGTTACCCTCTTCTGTGCACATAAATGTTGTTACTCAGTTCTACCTGCCGCTATAACATCATGTCCTAGGCACGCAATAGTGTAGATGAACACATACCTCCATATCGTGTGAGCTTCTCTATTACTAAGTATATACCTTTTACTATCATATTCTGTGTTTTAAGCCAGTGTTGAACCGATCACACGATATTGGTCCATGTTTATGATCCATATTCTCTTACTGAAAACTCTTATTTTGAAAATGATTCTCCAGGGTGCGAACAAAGCTAAATTGTCAATGGACCTGGCATACATCAAGATATTAACTAACACATGAAGATAGTCAATGCTTCAAGGTTCAACTGAAAAAACTTGACGTTATGAAAAAAGGTTAGTATGGAGCCCTGGAGGGGACATGACAGAAAAATAAAATATTTCGTTCCCTTGCAATAATATTGCGTTCCCTCGAAATAATGATTTCGTTCCTTTGCAACATTATTGCGTTCCCTCAAAATAATATTTCATTCCTTCACAATACGAAAATTTTTTTACTTGTGTCGCTTGGCTGACTAAATGTAGAGCCCCAGAGGGGACATGGAGGAAACTTTTATTTCGTTCCTTAGCAATAATATCGCGCTCCGCCGCAATAATTATTTCGTTAGCACGCAATATAATTTGGTTCCCTCTCAATAATAGTGCGTTCCCTCGTGCTTTCCCTGGCAACTGTTATTTAGTTCCCTCGCAATAATTATTTCGTTCCCTTGCAATATTATTTCGTTCCCTGGAAATAATTATTTAGTTCCCTCGCAATATCATATTGTTCTCTCGCAATATTATTTTGTTCCCTCGCAATAATATCGATCCCTCGAAATAATATTGCAACGCAACGAAATAATATTGCAAGGGAACGATATATTATTGTGAGGGAACGAAACAATATTGCCAGGGAACACTATATCATTGCGAGGGAACGAAATAATATTGCGAGGGAACGAAATAATTATTGCGAGGGAACGCAATAATTATTGCGAGGGAACAAAATGACAAAATTTCTTCTATGCCCCGTCTGGCGCTCCAGAGGTACCTGTTTTTGTGGCATAAGCATAAGCATAAAATGATCATGTCTTTCACAAAGACTTGGGCACCTTTGACGTCCTATAGCAAAAATAAGCTCCATATGCAAGTTTATTTTTAATGTCATAGCCTACTAGCGTGATGGGGTGGTACAAATCAAAATAATACCGTATTTATTGGCACTGTGGAATGTTTGAGCAACAGGCTGAAATACGCAAGTGCACATGACATATCTACAGTGGAATCCCCCTATCAAGACCACCTAAGGGACCGAAAAATGTGGTCTTAATAGGGGAGTGGTCTTAATGGGGATATAATTTAATTAAGGAAAAACAAAAATGGGTCTGTAAATTGGTGGTCTTAATACAGAAATGGTCTCTTTATGGAGGTGATCTTAATTGGAGATTCTACTGTAATTCGATGTTTTGATGCTAAAAGACATTTTTAACCCAGGGTTTGGTATTTCCGATTTTTATCATTTTTATTTTGTGTTGTAAAAAAAGGAAAAAAAAGGTATACGCCATTGTTTCATTCCTACCAGGCTACACTGGAGATCCTAATAAGCTTTCTTCTGTACGTAGACTGATATGCTATCTTGATACTTGATCTTTAAAATCAGAAAGCTTGCACATGTTTTTAACTTTCAGCAATCCAGATAATGTTTTTCCATGTATCCCCCGCCATGTCTATGAACAGTAGTAAACATAAGCATTTACTCCCGCATTATATGGAGGGTTTATTAAACGTACGTTGTTGCTGAAACAGCACCTTGCATGGTTTGACGAAAAAGCTATGAAAAGGCAACCAGTCTGCTGGGCCTGCCTGCGAAGCCTTCACGGCATGGTGACATATCTTGGTGAAGGCACCTGGCTTACAACATCAAAACCATATCTGTTCTTTATTTGCTAGATTTGTGTAAAACAGCAATTATGATATTTTGTATGAACACTCAAAAAGTTAGTCTTCATTCCTATCTCGAAGCACAAGTTTTCATTAAACCTCGGCATGTCTTCATTGTGGCACGACAGGACCCCCCCCCCCCCGTGTCAATCTGTTGCTGGTGGAGCTACGGGGGAGGGTGGGGTACAAGGTAACTTTTTGGTGCAACGTGTATGTCACTGTATTCAAAGTTTTGCTGTGCTGAGGGCACATACAAGTACGTGTTGTCTTATGAATACTCATTTCGATCAAATGAATGGCGTTCGATACACGAAGTTTCTGTGACGAGCACTGACTATAAAATTAATGCTACTGAAATACTATTTTACCTACTCATTCCAAAAGAACTGCACAAAACTTAATGTCTGTTAGCCTCAGAGTATTTCAACTTACTTCACTGCCCGCAATAATTTTTATATCAGTTAATGCCAGTATTTAAATTTTTGATTTATAAACTATCAGATTCCCTGATCATAATTTCTAGGCAAACATTGTTAAGATTTGCTTGTATCGAGAAACCTTTGTACATGAAGCAAAGCATATTGAAGAAATCGACCGATATATTATGGGTTAAAGTATGAACTTAAATGTATTGTCTTTAACAATCGTAGGCTTGTAACATTAAATAATGTTACTGAATCAGAAAGGCGACATGCTGTCGATCCACGTATCGCAACGGGTATTTGTTTTCATCGTTGAAAAAAAAAAGAGATAAATGGTGTACTTTTCTTTGCAAGCAACATCTAGCTTGTATTTTTTAGATTCAGAGCCGACTGCTCGTATGAAAACGGTTGTTCTTACAAGTGCAGAAAAGCAAAAAAAAAAAAAAAAAAAAAAAAATCTGTAAGAATTTGTGATTGGTTTACGGTTTCTTTTTTGCGTTGAGGAAACAATTACTAATAAATTCACGCATGCGTTCTCATATTGAAACGGGCATTAATATAAATGGCACCAGCTGGCGCTGGAGTTTATGGTTAAATGAAGCTGTCAAGAGAAAATTGAGTCCTAATGAATTAGGCAGGTATAGTCTTCAATCACAAGCCGTGTCCCGTGTGAATATCAAATAGTGCTGATAGGAAATTCAGACTCAATATATCACATAGTCCCATGCAATTACGAAAGCTTGCTAATGTCTGAGAGTGCGACTTCTGGTTTTTGAGAGTACCTCTGGTTGTTCAGGTCTCCCCCTCAGCCCCCACCCCCTAATAAAGTCCATTTCATGGGACTGGCTTGGCATGGAACATACTACAGGATGTACTTGATAACCGCTGCAATACAATCTGTCTATCAAAAACAGTGCAGTGCTCAACACAGTTCCACTCAGAATGTGTCCATGATGCATTTGCCTTCTGACATGTAAGGTGATACAAATGGCCATATAGATCACACTAGCTGGGCAAATGCTTGCTCCAATCTTGAATGCAGCATCAAATGCACCCAAAACTTTCCACACCTTGTTCCCTTATCTGCTGCAGTTTCCAGGTGGCTGGCAGAGCTGGCTTCCCAAATGGAACGGTCATGTGCTCACAGAGAACTCTCACCCAAGCAGATGGGGGAAAAAGCCCATTAGTAAACGTTTAACCCCACGATTTCTCTGTCATTGCAGGACCAGCCAGTACTGTACATCAATCATACCACACATTTGTCTTCATCATATTCATTTTAAAAGAATTGTTTATGTGCCAAGAGAATCTGGCTTTGATATCTTTATAATGCAGTTATAAAGTAACTTAGGCATTTTATGTAGTACTATGATATGATAATTATATGGGCTGTGAACCGTATGACACGGGAAAATTACTTGGTATGACGTCATCTTTTGTGTCTGCATTGGTCTTTCTCAGTATCAAATACGACGTGCTTGATTTTCTGATTGTATCACACACTGCACAGTCAAAACAAAAATTCCTGATTTATGTGCATTATGCCAGCAAACAAAACAAGCTTCCTGGCTAAACTGATACAGTTTGATAAACATTTGCTAAACAGATAAGCAAAGTTACCTAACACAGTGACAAAAAGTATTCACTATTAGCCAAGAACACGTGCATGTACAGCAGTCATATGATATACTGCTCCATTACACACCACCCGAATGGTCATCTTGAGTAGACCAAAAAAAATGTTTTTGCCAGATAAAGAAGACAAATCATGGTCTCCTATTTCCACTACCACCCGCCTAAATTTTTTGAGATAAGAGGAAAATCGCTGTAACATCGACCTGTAATGGTATATTATTGTTCTCTTTTTCTTCCTTTTTTCTTCTGATCGTGTACATAGTATAATGTCTTGTGCATGGTCTGTGCTTGTGACTTTGTGTTGTATGTGTTGTTGACACGTTTATGCTGTATTGTATTGCTTAGTTCTGGCCTGTATTGCATAATAATAATAATAATAATAATAATAATAATAATAATAATAATAATAATAATAATAATAATAATAATAATAATAATAATAATAATAATGATAACCCCAAAGACGCGAAAATAAAACTATATATCAAAATAAAATACATAATATATCATATAAATCGACACAAATCTCATATGAAAAAAATAAGCCTAGTCTATACTAATTATAAAGCACGTAAAACTCGACAAACTTAAAGATACAAATTCAGAATTTCACACTGAAAGCACGACTGCCGGAAACCGGTAAGTTGTAGGGTACGACTGCACCAACATGGGTAAAATTTGGCACGACTGCAGCTGAACAGAGGACGCGGGGCCTTACGGGACCATCAGTAGGACGATCCAGTGCGAATCGAGACCACCGACCCGACCTCAAAAAGGGATTTAAAAAGACTTTTCCAACAGAGATGTGAATAGATGCTCGGCCGATCAGGGTTTTAAAAAGTTGTCAGAAAAACCAAGTTGCTGTAACGAGTCAACTATGCCATTAGTACCTGGAATATTCTTATGTTGTGCTTTGTTTGGTTGTTTTGACTGACAAATTGTTATGTGCAATGTGAAACAGTGCAGTCAATAAAGTCATTCATTCATACTGTTCAGTTACCTCATATTTAGAAACGTAGTGTTCATAATGAGTGGATTTATTCAAAAGTACATTTAGCATTGATGAAAGTCAGTTTGACAAATTTGTTGTTAGCTTTGCGTATGTTTGTAAGGAATTTACAGTGACATGAATATTTACTGCCACGGAGCCGTCCCAAAGGAAACAAAATGAAGCCAGCCTTTGCTTTCATATTAGTAAGCTCCCTCAGATAATGATTTTTCCTACCCGGGCACCCTCCACGGTTTTTTTTTTAATACCCAGGTACGCACGAGTATTCCCCATAACATTGTATTATGAATCTACAACTGACCAAAGGAGGTCTGCAAGGATCCACAGAAACCAAAATCTGCACACATGCCAGGGAGGCTACACAAACAAAGACAATCATGCCACAGCACACGATTCAAAACAAGAGCATAAAAAGCCAGCAATTTTCAAAATACAAACTTTCAGTTTAATAATGCATACATACAAATATAGGGTATTCTCATTCTTTCCTTCTTTTTTTATTTCTTTCTTTCTTTCTTTCTTTCTTTCTTTCTTTTTTCCATCTTTTCTTTCTTTCTTTCATTCATTCTCTCTCTCTTTCAAATTTGTCCAGAGTTTTTCTCGGACGATAATATCGAAAACCACCAAACTTGCCAGGGTGACTGACGTACCAATGAAATTGTGCATATCCTTTGGAATGGTCATGATGTTTACATTTATGAAAATTAGGGGCAATCAAAGATTTAAAAGCTCTGTATCTTCAGAAATGTTACAGATAATCACACAATCCTAACATGCACATGTAGTTTTGAAACATCTGGCAAATCCAATAGCATGCAAACAAAAGTTGGGGAAGTTTAATGTATGCTAATTAGCTTGAACCAGTCTCATAGGCAGCCTGCTATCCAGGCAGGCTAGGTGTATGGTTTGGAAGGTTTGAGTGTTATAGCAAATGGGTGGGGGTGGAGGGGGGGGGGGGACCAACAACTGTGTAATGAGGTTCTCGATGAAATGCAGAGCATTTCTTTCTGTTCATGCAAGAACAGATCTGCTCCATGCTGCTATTTGTACCAGGCAGGTTATAGTTCCCACTCTTGGTGGGTAGAGCTGCCATTGCTCTGTGACTGAGACTTGCATGTATCAATCCCGACTGCAACTTCTGGGCAGAATAAGCCTGCGATGTGTACCGTCTATTAATAGACTACATACAGTGCTGAGTTGGCTAGACCCATCAAAAGTATGATCTTCCAGTCCTCAATGACTGTTTTCACAACTTTGTGAATTTTGAAAGAGTGTGTGGATTTGTGTCATCTCAATGGACACTTTCATGTCTTTGTTTCCTGTAACCAGTGAGATGAAGCCCGTTCTTCATAGCCATGATTAAGACAAGGAAAACTGAGACAGTAAAGTGCTTGTCTCAGTTCACAGCTACATGTACATGTAGTTTCCGGACAGCCGCTGTTAAAACTTATTTACATAATAAAGGAACCAATACAGTATTGTATTGCATGTATATACATTCCCTTGAATTATAATATGCACATACATAGTACATGTATATATGCATGTGTGAAAAATGTACATGCACATGCACATATAATCATCCATACTGCCCAGAAGGGCTGACCCGCTCAGCAGTAGGCACTTTACACTGGTCCCAAGGGTGCCCACTGTAGAGAGGTTGCACAGTATTAGTAAACACTGGAATTGCATGTCTCAGTAATTACTTTTTGATGTTACTCAAGTTTTAAAATGTGAAACTTCTTTGATTAGCACATTTTCAAATGCTACAAGTATTGTATATTTTCTTCATATTCATGGGCACCATACTCATAACTGTACCAGTACCATTTGGAATGACACCTCTATTACAGTTCAGACGATATTCCAGATTTTTGAAGTTGGAAGTATATGTACTCCTAGTACGCATACTATTATGTGTGGTTTGTGCGGTTTGCAAATCCAATGGCAGAAAAAAAAATGTATTCGTGTATATTGAACATCTTGAAACGCTTTGTGCACAGAAATATCAATCGATCTTTTCTTTATAAGCTTGTACTATGGGCACATTTCATAAAGTTAGAATGCTAAATGAATTGGGGACACTTAAAAATTTAAATGTTGAATATCTTCAAAAGTCAGAAGTGTCAATCCACTTCAATTCTTTGGTTAATACCATATGTGCATCTAATGATATTAAAATTGTAAAATTTAATTTACACTAATTAGGCACACTTGGAAACTATTATAAAAACCATTTCTTCAATATAATTAAGATAGGTTTATTACTGTCTACCACATGTAACTAGTTTGGCCAAGAGAAAAATAAAACATATATACAGTGCATCATGCCAACGTTTGAATAATTTTTTTTTCTCGTACACTATTATTCCGAAAACCACGAAATTTGCCGTGGTGACTGACTGCCTACTAGTGAAATTATGCATTTCGTTTTGACTAGTCATGATGTTTAAAATTATGCAAATTAAGGGCAATTAAAGATTTAAAAGCTCTATATATTCAAACATATTACAGATAGACACAAAGTCCTCGCTTACACATGTAGGTTTAAGAAAACTGTCAATCTAATGGACAGTGAACAAAAGTTATAGAATTTTAAATTATGTTAATTAGGGGCACTTGAACATTTAAAAAAAAAAATTACATGTCCAAAACTATTATAGATAGCGGTGCCATTCCAGCTTCAATTTCGTCTTGTGACATAGCCACATCCAATGCACCATGAGTTCTAGCGTTTTAATTTATGCAAATTATGTAAAGAAGCAAAATTTAATTCTCGAACATGTACAAAACTTTTGTATATAGAGGTGCTATTCCAATTTCAGTTGATAGATTTGTGACGTAGCTGCATCCAATGAATCAGGAAGCAAAGTTGTAGCATTTTAAGTTCTGCACATTAGGTGAACACACAAAATTACAATTTTGAATAGCTTCAAAACTTTTCTCATTTTGAAGGCACCCAGACAGATTTGCTGTGAAGCAAATCTTCTTTTCTAGTTTCCATCCATATTCGTCCGGTACAAAAGCACCGCCCGACAGAGCTTGAGGTGATTCTATGGTACTAAAAAAAAACTATTAAAAATAGAACATCTGACGGCAGTTTAATTGTTCATTGTCAGCACAACGTGCAAATTATAGTCAAAGATGATACAGACAATATTTTTGTATATGCAAAGGAGATTCATGCCGGATTGATATATTGTGAACGAGAATTTGAAATGGCATTAAAAACCGCTAAAGCTATGTGCATGTTCCAATTCATGGCTATCCTGAAGCAACAGCACGGATAGCATATGGTATTATATACAGAATGACACCCAAGCAGAAAAAAATGTAGTTCAAATTTTAGAGGTATGTGTGATATTTATGTCGTTGGATTCATCATTTTTAAAGTACTTTGAACATAAAATTTTAATTTTTATATCTACATCTCACATAGTTTCATTGACATAATTGAACAGTGGATTTGGCATGAGCTTTGTACAATGAAAGATTGTCAAACATTGCATTTCTCTGTGAGGAAAGGGTAGGATAAGCACTGGTAGTGCCACTGATATGACCACATGCTGGACCCTGCTCAAGCGAGAGGCACATGTACACTTGTCAAGAGGACAAATACTGGACGAGCAATGAAGACAATCAAAATGCCTTTCATCGCATTTGGTCCACTTCAGTAAGTAGTGTTGTGAAAAAAGCTGAAATTGCGAAGCAAATATTTGTATAATATATATTGCATTATCTAGTGAGCTATGATTTAGTGGAGTGGGATAATAGAACATTGCTGTCACGCACATGCAGATTCGTAAACGACACCAATGACATCAATTTCTAACACTGCTTCACATTGAAACGACCCAGTTATATTCTTGCGCACGTTTGCATGGAATTTGACGCTCATTTCGGAACATTTACGATATTTTGATATGTTGCATCATATTTGTTGTGCATCTTTAACATAGGATTCATATGCAGTATCTGTTACCTTTGTTTTCTGATTGGGATACGATAATTCTGCCGTCTTCAGAGTTCTAATATACATTTTCATTAAAAACCAACTTTTGTATGCACGAGAAATTTAAGTAAAATGTTGTAGTATTTGCGACATTTGACACGTGGGCGCTTTAATGTTGCGTGGGCAGTCTGAGCCGGGGAGGTTATAATGATGCGGAGACAATGAGATATGTACATGGGGTAGTTCATTGATTTTTGCAGCGCTGACAGAACACCAATATGAAATGTATAGTTACAACGGAAAGTTGTATTTTTTCTTGTACCTATATTGGTTTTCTTGAAATTCGTTCGAAATCGCGACAAGACCAAGCTCATAATATAAGGGAACCTTGACACAAAGTGTATGTTTCCAATCTTGGTACTGCTATAAATACTGGACGGCACAAAAAAAGACAAAAGGTTCAGCCAAAGTTATAAGTCGTCTCAAAGAGAAATCGGCAATCATATAGCCACGACATTTAGGTCCCCCCCCCCCACCACGTTAACGTGTATATAGATGACATTTGTTGCTGTATGATTCAGAAGTATTTGACGCATTTTGTCTCCGTCACTCTTTCGTCCTATTGGTAGGAAAGAACGACGCTGAAAACACATAAATCAAATAGAAGTATGGAGATACTAAATAATTCAAATATAAAGACAAGACACCTGTTATTTGGAAACTAAATGTCATTGTACAGTTTTGGTGTCTGATTGGTATTTGGCGGAGACGGTGAGTCTTAAAAAATATAGCCACTGCAGTAATTGCGAACCACAATCAAATCAAAATTGTACTCATGCCCTTAAAGAAAGAAGACTTAACTTGTTTCAGTGACGCAATTTGCTATAAAACTGGGCCAATGCAAAAATAATTTATGTACCGAAGACTCTGGATTATTCAAATACAACCCGTTATAAAGCAGTGTTTTGATACGCTCACTTTTTTCCCTTTTTCCCAGCTAATGTAGCTGAATAAAATTATAGTAGGTTTCAACAGCAACTGGCTCGACAGACTGAGTAAGTAGAGACCAAGAAGGATTGCTGTATTGACAATCTCCTTCTAAACTACTCATATCCGGCTCCCTTTAAAGTGTTTCTAAATAACACTTTTGTATTGTTCAAATATCATATTTCCCTTTCAAGTACCTTTAATTAGGTCTCATAAAACACCACTGCGCTGTATTATGAACTCTGACTATACAAGGAAGGACAACTCGGAATGGCTGAGATTTTCACGATATGTGTGTACAGTTGTAACTTCATCCGTGTCCATGTGACCATAACTGCCCTGCAATTTACTTATATGCCGAGCTCCATAATTAACAGAAACTATTGTGGTGTAAAAATGTCTGCTTCTTTTACATGCGGAATGATCCAGGCAATGAGTCAACATCCATTGTGTGTCGAAAGAAAGGTGTTGACTCACGATTGGGCCCCTGATGATTATGCCAGCTGGCATATGTGCCAAGAAAATGTTTATATCAAAATTATAGATTGTAAGAATGATCAAGCTGTTGGAAGTGAAAATGCATCATCTGCCAAAGGCTAAGACATGGCTTCATTTTCGTTCATTTCTACATAGCGCAAAGTAGAACTAGTCTACCCGATTTCTTCGGTTGCGCAACTTTGTAGATAAGAGGAAGCGAAACGTAGACGAACTATACGGCCGTTCGGGCAAAAAAAGAACCAACTTAGCGAAATGAGGTCTTTAACACTCAGCTGTCTTACCCCTTTTACGGCACAGTTACTGCTGATATATATTAACATTTCTCACTCAAAGCGATCTGCAGAGACAAGAGATTTCAGATGTAGTCTGCCTCAAACACATTATTTTTTAGAGCTTTTAAAGAATAATTTGACTGATTGTGCTGGAGATGACCCTATTTCTGCCAGGATGATTTGTAACTTGTCAACAGCTTAAGTAGATGGACGCTTGCCGTAAGCCTGAAAGCGGGCATAAGAAGGCTGTTGACTTATCAAAGCGGTTAAACACTCCTATTCTTGTATACCCACATTAATGCCGCGAGGATGCCGCAGATGCAAATGAACAATTTTCTTGATTTATATGTAGTATGAGGAGCCAGCTATTCAAATGTTGCCCAGTGTTTAGCTCCATGTAAGTACTTAAAGCAAGGGCTTTGATGAATCAGGTTCGGCAGCCGATATATTTATACAGTTTTCTCGTGTTTTACACCAAGTATTTCAGTGGCCACCTATAAGTCATCAGAAGTCAACGCAAATCTGTACATTCAGACTCTCCGGCAATTATTGAGTTCGACCAAAAGAAAGAAAACGGCTTGTCCTGAACGTGCTACAATTGCAATATCATTAATCCATCAGCAAACGACTGACCGAAATTCAAATCAGCGGAAAGGATGCGCGCCCCAAAGCAGTGCTCAATGCCTCATTCATAGGCAGTCATCGTATTTCGTTCTCCGTGTCGCAGCATCCAAACAGCAGATTAGTTTAGCATTAAATGAGACATTGGAACACACGAAGGGATATAAACCGAGTTATAAATGCAAGTATAACTGTAACCTAATCATGCGGCGTCGCATCCTTCTGCCTGCTGTTATCGCCAACCTATTTGCTGGGATTTGGTTATGGTATTGGGTTACAGGTCGGAAGGCTATAATTTCAGGGAGCGGGCGTCGATATTGGTCCATACCACGGCTGGAAACATTGAGGTACATGCGATAGATGTAGAAAATGATAAGCTGGTCATTCAAATGTCGAATTCATACATCTACAATTAGCCACTATTATTTCAGTGTCAGCACGATGATTCTTCAGCTTATGTTTCCACAACGATGAGGACTGTTAAATACTAAATACAATAATTAAGTAAGAGTTCTTTAGTTTGGAATTTTTAGCAGTGCAGGTATAAAACTTAAAAGAAACCAGAGTCTGATCAGAGAGCTCCATGTAATATTTGTAACACTTGTTTGTTTTCATTTGTTTTTTGTCTTTTTTTTGTTTTGTTTTGTTCTGTTTATTTCCTTTTCTTTCTTTTCTTTTTTTGTTTTGTTTGTTTGTTTGTTTTTTATTTTTTTATTTGTTTTTTAACAGATTATGTACTGTCCAAATTAAAAAGTAGCAACAGTCTGGCCAGAAAACTCTTCGTTGCATTGTTGTACGCAAGATGGAGGTGGTTATGAAAACATGCTGAATATTTAGCTTGAACAAGGAGCCGCTACTCAGAGAGTCATGTGTGGGCACAGGCTCCGAAACATGTTCTGAGTAGTTACCCGATGAAGACTCTTAAATTTATTTGGGCTAATACACCCTATGTCAAGATTCTGCAGAAAAAAACATGTGCTTTATGCACAATAGTACCTTCTTATGTATATAGGTCAGACAGTGACAGGTTAGCTTATGGAGAATAAAGAGTTCGGACTGCGAAATAGGGTCAAGACCACTAGGATATGGTTCTGAACAAAAAGACACAAATAGCCTACAATATTTATATCCACTCTTAGAATTTAACGGCTTGGTAAGCTTACAAATATTTTCTTGGTATATATGCTAACATATTGAAAATACCAGAATTTCCGGCAAGTAAACACGAAATATAATTTTGTGGTAGGCCTATTAAAACAGGAAAATTAATTCAAAGCCTTAAAACAAACTTAATCATGCCTGCATTAATTATGTACCAGGAAGTCCATAAAGTTTGATACCTGCCAAAATTTTGCAAATTCTGTGTAAAATAAGTAGATGACAAGAACAAAATTATTTCACTTGGGGAGCTAATGCGGTAATGGCTGTTGCTAGTGTAGGCCTAACATTATCCATGTGTAACTTCTTATCGCACAGTTTCAGTATCCTCCCTTATTTTGGTGTTGGTAGGCCCATGTCCCTAAGTAAAAGACCCTGTATGCTACAGGACTAAAAATGCAGTATGAGGGCCGTTTTAGTACTTTATCCTATAATTATAGCTGTGTTACCTCATAAAACAAGAAAATACAAAGTGGAGAGTATTTCCATCCATATTACCCTGCTAAAAATCCATATTACCCTAGTAAATGGAGAGTTTTCATTGGTTCTCCTGCAAGTGTCTGGAATTACTTTTCGTTCCATATTTGGAAATCAGGTCAGGGTCATAGGTCATAGCCAAGCTACTAAGCCACCCCTCAGAAACATTGTCGACTTCGACCTTCGGTCTCGGTCGACAGTGGTTAGTCTCACGGGTGACATATGGTCTGTCGCCCACCAGCCACGTCAACATTTATATAATCCGTCGCGTTCTAACTTCTACATTTGCGGAAACATCGACTTTCAGTGACAGCAATGACGTTAATGCGCCATTGCGCTTTTCTCACACAAAATTAGGAAAGAGAAATTGTATCATCTTGGCTACTGATTTGGTACGTAGCATCTTATATAATCCCATGAAAAGCTGCATTTATTTTGCCCCTTTCGTCTAAATAGTAAATATGGTAGCTACATAAGGATACAAAGTCAAAGATTATCCAATGGCCAAAATCAGCCCCTGTAGCCAGTGTCACTCGGGCAATTATTATTCAGCACCAAAGCTCCTCACCAAGACTCTATTCTCTAATTCTAAACTTGTTACCCTAACAACCACATTTTAAGGCCTTCAAAGTCCAGAGTCAAGTTCAGATTCATGATAGCAAGTTTAGAATTGAAATAATGGATAGATTAGGGTGCGTCCGCTACAGTAATGCCCTTGCTGTACTCATGGATCACTTGACGCGGACGCACCCTAGCCTGTCCATTAATTTATTCCTTAACCCTTTCCCCTTTAAACCGACCAAAACCGACTGGCGGTCAAATGTCGTCTGCTTCAGCGTTTTCAACTGATTTCAACAGCAATGAAAAACAATTTGACTGAGAATTGAAGATGAGACCTGTCAAGACAACATGGCCCAGGTCAACAGCTTTCCTCGGCATGGGTTGGGCACTTGGTGCCCAACTCATGCCGAGGAAAGCGGTTGACTCAGTCTTAACATAAGGGGGAAAGGGTTAATTATACGCCGTGACGTGGAATAACAACTACGACGAACGTTAACACGACAGTAGTCTGATTTACAGGTTGGACTAAGGTTAGGGCACATTTTTCGCGATGGAAGATAAACTGATCATAGAAAAACAAAATCTTACATGGTTGGAGAGTGAGCTTATTGAGGGATCTATTGACTGATCTTTGTTGGTGGGGAAAATCACGAGTGGCCGCAACATTCCCTTGTGAGGGAAAAATAGTAGGCCTAACTCCACTCTCACTCAGCCATGTTGTTCACTTAGGTCTATTGTAAGACTCTATTGCTCGTGTGCCAAAACCGGTTGTTTGCGTTACCCCGAAGTTGATTTACCTATATGTAGGCCTAACTGTTGTAAATTTTGAACATGAATTGCACGGTTAACACGTGAAGAGGTGTTGTCTGCAGAACTAAATGATTACGTTTTTATGCTTGCTTAAGACTGTTAGAAAGTGGTTTGTTTCATATGTGACATCCCTTTAACTAAAATTTTATATATATAGGCATATATATATATATATGTATATATATATATATATATATATATATATATATATAATGGAAAGCCGTAAGCCGTTTCTTATTTTATTCCACTATATTTTAAAATATAAAGTATTTAGTATTAAGATCAATTGTATTTATTGTTATCATGAAATATTTGATTATAACATTAATAAATTAAAGATATCATCAAATATTTTAAGAAAACATTAATTCGATTTAATTTTATCATGAAATAGGCCTATATTTGAAGATATGTCTACTTCTGAATAAGCTTTCTTTTTTTTCAATCATTAGGCAAAATATCCATTTAATGATATCATCAATTACATTTAATGATATCACTAAATCAATTTATTGTTATGAATAGATATGGTATAGTTAAACATAAGCCTAAATGTATTTAGTCATATCATCAAATTGAATTGATCATATATTGAAATACCCAGATAATTATTCTTATCACTAAGCATAATTAATGATATGTTGAATTTCATTCCATGTTATGTTTAAATGCGACCTGGTACACAGGAAGATAATAAATGCTCCTCCAATGAATGGAGCTAAAACCATAACAACCTTGCAAACCACAAAACGATCATGGCGCTCTCCGCAAATCAAATAAGTCAACGGCCATCTCCAGCCATGTAAGATTTTATCTATTCTATGTTTAATTAGGTATTTACCACCACCACCACCACTCCCCCCCCCAACCCACACACACACACACAAATGCCATAGGCCTATTGTCAACGCTGATCGATCTGATGTGCCCACAGCCGCACGTTGTGTTCAGTCAGTCAAGCATTTGTGCCAATAAACTTATTGCAATAAGAGGCGGGGGGAGGGGACAGGGTATAGAAGGTGAACCTAGAATAGGGGAGACCCGGCCAAAGTGGGCCACTTGAGAGAAGAAGCTTCATAGATAAAGTATATGAAGTTTTGTGCAAAGATATACATCCCTTAAACCGTTTCACACTGTCACTTAAACCTAAATTACAAGAAGAATTTTCAAACTTAAAAAATACACATCCATATTATCTTTTTCAAACACAATTTGGGCAAAGTGGGTCTCTGCACGGGCAAAGTGGGACACTACTTCTAACTGCCATTTTCCGATATTCAGTTAAAACATAGTTAAGATACAATGTAACTCTTGAGTCAGTCTACAAAACTGACATCGCAACATAGAATATTAGCACCATCAATTATGTTGGTTGGAGAAATCAGATACAGTTTTGCAGTTTAAAAGTACATATGGTGCAACGGCGGTGTCAAGGTGTCCCGTTTTGCTCTTTTCAAAGGGCAAAGCGGGACAGACCCATTGTACTGCATTAAAAAAAAAAAAAAATCATGACCCCCTTTACCCGGGCCCACTTTGCCCAGGAGTGACCTTTATGACTTCATATGACCTTCAAGTGCTAAAACCAGTGGCGGTATTCACAAAGAATTTGATATAACTGTGACTTTAATCCTATAATTAAAATTAATGCGGTTGTGCTCATATCCACTTAATCCTTGGATCAATGTATGATCAAAACTTCGAGGATTACCCAATACATGCCAGTGGCTACAACATTAACTTAAGGATTTACAGGCTCATTTAATTAAATCAATCTTAGTTTGATCCAATATTTAATCTTTCGATTCAGAATTAAAATCTGGATTAAATCAAGATTGTTTTGCTGAAATGGAAGGGTTAATTCCAAAGTTCATATTACAGCAGAGAACACAGATTAATTAATCCTGCAATTTTAGATCAAACATTAGCCCAACGATTCAGTAGTTCAAGGCCCACAGGCACAGTGATTTTAGGAATAAATTCAGGATCAGATTAAACTCTTTGTGAATACGGCCCCTGGTGATTTGAGCTAGATTTGAAAAGTATATTTTAATTTTGGAATTTGTTTAAGTTAAAGAAATACCCGCTAATGATCTCCGGGTTCTGCTTTATACTTTGTGACACTAAACAAATCAAGTGTTTTTCTGATGAATTTGTACAGCATAAATTGGTTGTGCTTTTAATTATGGTTCTAAATCCCAACAAGTGTACTGACTTTAGCAAATGCGTTGCCCACCCTGGACAAGGTATATAATTATAGGCCCCCCGCTATTAAATAGAGCGGTGACCCTAGTTGCCCGGGGGACCACTTTACCCGGGTCTCCCATATCTGTGCGTGTAATGCCTAACGGCCCACACAGGGCATTATCTGTAATAAAATGCTGTGCATATTCATCTGTGCAGTCAATCATTCGTGCTAATAAGGAAGGAGGCGGGAAGGGGGGAGGGGGGGGGGGAGGGGCCTAGAGCACCAAGAACCACTGCGTCGTATGACTGACCTTCTTTTCCAGACAGGTTTCAAACTAGGCTCACATCTGGACCACGTACCTGACCATCCGATTCCGTTTGACAGGATTTATCTTTTTTTTCACATACCAACAAACTGCAACTCACCAGTTTATTCCAAAACTAATATAGCTATTGACTTTGTTAAGTTTTATTCTAACATGGTAACAACTTAAAGGAGGTTGGCAGCAAATTTACTGTATATCACGGCGATTTTATCGACTCCTCATACTGTAATATTTTGGGGATTTTTGGTTATTTAACACTAACGAATTCTTTTGCCCGGTGCATTATTTCGGTGACAATAAATTACCATAAGCAAACTTCCTTAAATAGATACTGTCATTTTCTGCATATCTGTGCCCCCCGAGTACACATGTGCATAGGACAAAGTATATAACTGTTCCCCCGACTGACCATCCTCATGAGATAAGTTTACAACAGTTGACCTGGTGCGGGGCCACACTGGTCAAAAGAGATTCCGAGGCACCCCTTGTCGATAAATGATTCTTCAGCAGATGGCAGGTGATCGCTGTTGACTAACCGTATTCCCTCTGGGCTTATGTTTGAACCAATATCGTTCACACAGGCTGTTCGGAATTGATTGTTTAAAGACTGATAAACTCCTAAATGTTTATGTATCTATGATTCGCTCATGTCCTTGTTTTTGCTTTTTGTTTGTTTTGTTTTTGTTCTGTTATTTTTTTGGTTTTTTTTCCTCTCCTCTCAGTCTTATCCGCCTCAAGTGTCTATTTTGGCGCACAGACGGTCGCTATATCTTACATTTTAATTGTTTCTTTCCATGATCATATATTTACGAAATAGGGAACACGTGGTTTGAAGAATAATTAACGCTTTCCAGGTGAAACGGGTCTACAGCGAACGGTAATTTCAAAGGTCATCTGCTTCATTCATTTTGAATAACATGTCAATTTTTGTTAGTAGATGTACGCGGTAAAGAGCAACTTGACCACCTTGTTACTTTCCATACTGCTCCAGCACGTGAACATTTGTGACAGACGCGGCACGGGTGTCTAATCAGTCTTGGTTAGGATGTTTACGGTATGTTAATGAGACATAAAGAGGAAGTCAAAATCGATACAAATAATGCAGGGCAAGTGTATACTCTTCATGGCGAGACTCATGACTTCAAACTTGTTGTCTCATGTCCAAATTCTGCATATAACTCCATTTTAATTCTTCGTCATGTCTAATAAAATTGGCATTCATACGTTTAGAATAAAAATAAATCAGAACTATGATCCGTGTATCGTAGAAACTGTAAGCATAAGAAAAAAAGGACAAAAGCAAAATACATTGACGGTCTTATGCTTGCCAGATTATCTCAACTACACACTCATATAAACTTACCTGGTAATTTCCAGCGAAACCGGACGAAATTTGAGTTTGCGTGTTCTGATTAAATATATTGTCCGCCTTTTCTGGTCCATCACATTGAGCTAAATGATCCCAAATGCATGTTCCATTCCACGGTGGCAGGGATCCGTTTTGCATTTCATGTAAGCCAACTTCTTTCAAAATGACGTCAATCTCTTGACGCGGAGGCCTTGCTCGTACAAGATCTGCGGAAAGATAACCGCTGGATGTACGTCGGCGAGTGCCGGTATATATAATCACTATTACGATCAGAATGACCAAGAGTAGACCCAATGCACCAGCCAGAGCTAAAATCACTGTCAAGTTGTCCCCATGAAGTGAAAAAACAGTGGATGCTGTGGTTTTTCTGTTGGCTACCCATATTGACACGTTTGCTTTACTGTACAAAGTAGGATCCTTCCTGTCAGTTGCTATCACACAAAAATGATAGACGGTATCATTTTGACCACCGAGCACCTGTAAAGTAGAAATGAATCCTCTTTGTTGGTCCAAGGCAAAGATTCCTACCAGGTTTTCATTATGCTCCATAGAATAAACGAATTTGTTATATTGGTCAGTGTCCAGGTCCTTTGCCACCACTCGCCCGACTGTGGTACCAATAGGCTGGTATTCAACTATGCCAAAAGTATAAGAAGCTCGCGAGAACTTTGGCCGTTCATCATTTACATCTGAAATTGTAAGGATGATCTTTGCACTACTTGATAAAGATGGATTGCCCCTGTCTCTCGCTTCCACCAAAAATTCAAAATCTGGGCTGAATTCTCGGTCAAAAGACACGTTAGAAGTTACGATGCCCGTGGTTTTGTTCACCTTCAACAGTCCAAAAATGTCATCATTGAGATAGTAGTAAATTTGACCGTTCAGTCCAATGTCTCTGTCTGTGGCGTTGACCTGAGTGATGAAAGATCCTATCCTGTTATTTTCCCGAATTGACACATAATATACCTGTTGCGAGAATTTAGGTTTGTTATCGTTCTCATCAGAAACGACAATGGTAATATGTTGTCTTGATGTCTGTGACGGCTCTCCGTGATCACTACACACAAACCAAAGGTAATATTTCTCTCGCGTTTCCCTGTCAACAGTTGTAGCCGTGACTATTTTATAATGGGAAGAATACAATTTTTGCAAGATGAAAAATTTACTTCTGATGTTGCATTCAAATTCTCCATTTTCACCTGCATCGGCATCTTGTACCGATATATGAGCGACAAAGGTTCCAGTTCCAGAATTTTCTGGCACGTATATTTTCTTTGACATTGACATGGCATTGATAATTGCCTTTGGTGCATGGTCATTGATGTCCTTGACCTTGATATTGACCCTGCACACAGTGCTGACAGATCTCGGACCTTTGTCGCGTGCTCTCACAGTCAATTCGAATAGGGATCCTTTTTCATATGCAAGGAGCTTCTTCAAATAAATCTCTCCCGTTGCATCTTTAATACCAAAAAGTGAACCATACTGCTCCTGTGATTCAGGTGTTAATGAGTAAACCACTTCGCCGTTTTTTCCTGCATCTGGGTCACGTGCCTGTACTCGGGTGATGGTGGAATATTTAGGGGCATTTTCCAATATGACTACGTTGTAGGTGTTATTCACAAACTTTGGTGCGTTGTCATTTATATCTTCAATGGTGATTTCCAGAACAACTGAACCAGATTTCCTTGTGGGTGCTCCATCAAAGGCGATAAGCATGAAGCGATAAGTTTCTTCCTTTTCCCTGTCTAGGCTTCCTGATAACATGAGTTCAACGCCAGCAGATTTCTTTTCTGCGTCTACTTTGATGCTGAACTTCGAAAAAGGTGGCTGTAGCTTGTAGCCTTGTATGTCATTTATTCCGATATCTAGATCCTGTGCAAGGGGGAGTAAAGAAACAGATCCTGGGCTCTTATACTCCGGAATCGTCAATTTGAGAACTTTGTATGGAAATACAGGCCAGTTGTCATTGATGTCCAAAATAGAAACTTCCACTTTGATTATTTCAAAGTAAAGAAGCGGTGTGACAGTAATATCTGCATTTTTGATGCACCTAGTTTGTTTTCCACACAATTTGTCACGATCTATTTTGACGGCCGTTTTAAGAATTCCACTTTTCTCTTCAATGGAAAAAAGCCTGTTATATACTGCCGAGGGCTGCAGAAAAAGAAACCTAAGTTTCTCGCGTACAACTACAGGGTACTTTCTATTTAGATCGGCGTCCCTGGCAACGTTTCCAATAACAGTTCCCGAGGGTAGTTCCTCCACAATATCATACTTTATTGCCCCTTGTGCCAGTGTCTTCCTTATCAAATTGTCTAATCCAATGCAAAACACCAAGACCAATCCTAACGCAGCGTTATTAGCTATCATGCTTCAAAATCAAATGATGAATGATACCATAACCGACTAAAACTCACGTGTTTTGTGCAATAAATCCCGCAGGTACCATACCGAGGATGCTTTGAGGATTGCCAAGAGGTTTTGGTACATTCTGGACACTCCCTGTGGAAATACGGCACACTGGACAGACTAGTCCACAAGCATGACAATGTCCCTGTATGATGAAATCTAAATTCCCTGGAGGCCAACAACGTCTTTCAGCAACGCTGCCTATGAATAAACTGATGGGGGCAGCGCGTGAACGAGTAACCTATAGAGTCGATAGCTCTGCAGATATTCCATGCCACTCCCAGCGCAGCGAAGCCCTTGATGACAAAATGTGACCGAATGA
Source organism: Hermodice carunculata (assembly GCA_964020975.1). Classification (NCBI taxonomy): domain Eukaryota; kingdom Metazoa; phylum Annelida; class Polychaeta; order Eunicida; family Amphinomidae; genus Hermodice; species Hermodice carunculata. Next base: position 40,021,246 of record OZ026616.1, read on the forward strand.
ATATATACTTGAACCTTAAAGCCACAAGAGGTCCTAATGTCAAAATACTCTGTATGCATTTGTTACCACGAGGCGAATTACATTATGTTGTTAACACAAGGCATGCTAGACAAGACTAATATCGTCTTTTGCTTTCATTTTTGCTGAGTTATGAACACAGGAAAATGCACAATTGATGACTACAGAAAAATCCGTATAGACAAATGTATCACCTGTTGGTCGAAATTTCAACTATCGATGCTAAAGATATGGCCAGTCTCAGATAGGAATTACAACCTATAGGAGAGTCATAGAATGCTATCAACTACAAATCCCAATTCAAACCCACGGCAATGACTTTGCTTGGGAGTCACACATAACAGGAGCGGACAACAACTGCCTAACCATATTATTCAAACAGGTCCTACATTTCCCGGTTTAAAATCGAATGGACGCCAGCGGAAGGAGAATACTCTTAAGCCGTGGCATATCGACTTAGCATATGTGGAATTGGACGTGCTTTAACGATAAGTGTGATACAGAAAAGATTAATGACAGTCCCTAATTGGTAGCCAATTTCTTTATAGCTCTAAAGGAGCAAGGATGACATTTTCTATCCATTCCTCCTTATGTCCCTGATCTTGCAGCCACTGGAATGGCTGGCGAGTGAGCAATCAATGAATAAAAATGAGACAATTAAGCCAATCAATGGAACTTTCATGTGCATGGTCCAACGCTATTATCGCGTCCTTGTAATCAAATGAGGCTGCCTTCGTTACTGCTATGGTAGTTTTCAATCTCGTTCTGTATCAGTTTAGATGGGTGCCACATCTTGGTTCACCTCCGGATTGTCTGCAGAGTTACACCTCTGTTTAGGAGGTTGAAAAATGAATTTGAATTTTGTGTAATTGCAAAAACAATATTTCCGCCAATCACGTGGCATGGTACATCTGTAAGAATGACGACCGAACTTCGGAACGTTGTAAGTCATTGGTGAAAACTGCTGCGGTGAATTGTGTACACTTCTTATGATCTACGTGTCCGAGATCTTTACATCGGTGAAGATAGTAATAACTACTGCTTATTTCCCATTTTAGAAATGTAGTTCTTTTTCACCATTCTAATTTATTTGACCATATGATTATATTGTTATTTCGATTCCCTTGGTTTGTGACGTTTGAAATGTAACCTAATCTATGTCAGTGCAATTTGTAATATACGGATTAAACAATGAATATTAAAATGTTCATCTCTTGCTCAATACACCTGTGCAAATATTGTAGCTTGTACTGTATTTCTATATTGTCGAACATACTGAAGATATAGTAATTCAAAAAGTGTGTTACGTTTTAAGCAGAGAGTATCTTATCACGTAACATGAATTTCCCCTGGAATTTTCCAGTTTCAGTTTCCTTACATTTTACATTTGTGGATATTGGTAGACGGTTCTGGGTCTACAAGATGATTGCTTCCTATCAAATCATCTATTAGAACTATTTGGATAAATGTACGACCTTGCGCTTTGTAAGTAAGCATGGTTTCATCTCATTTTTTTTCTTTTTGTTTGTTTGTTTGTTTGGTTTTTTTTTTTCTTTTTTTTTTTTTTTTTTTTTGTCTTTTTTTGTTTTACGGTAGCATTGAACTTTGGCAATTCAAAAGGCAACATTAGCTCCAGGAAACAATCACTGAACACACTGGCGGCTAGTAAACGAGATATACGGTGACACGAACGGGGTATTATCTATAAAGAGAAAAACTATCATTTCAATGTGGTAGAAAAATAGTCTGTATAAAAGTTCGATAATATAAGTATGAGAAATATTACAAAAACAATAGTCTACATGGCGTCATGACAAACTGCTGACTGGAATTTTGTCATTTGGCGAATATCTTTGTGTGCATAGCTGCATTGCCACACAAACAAACACACGTGTTTCATATTGGCGGGCATGGACAAGAAGAGAACAGACCTTGGCTGGCGAATTCTGGGTATTCATGTTACAGAGGAATTGCAGGTCATTTAACTTTTGAGATAAATATTGAATTGATTAATACTTTTCAACTTCATTTCATTATATACATTACATGGTTGAACCAAGTCGCCTGGGTGGCCAAACATGCTGTACTCTAGAGGAATAACACTGTCCATGACAAGGCTTGCCTGCAAGACAGATCAAGCTGCGTATTATGGCTATCACACTCGGTCTGCCCGAGTATCACAAGATTTTATTTATAGTCCTGGTAATAAAAGTGCACTGTCACCCTTCTCATGAACTGATGAACCAATCAGAAAGTTGATCATGAGCACCCTGACAATTAGCAGTATGTATGCCATGTTACACTGCCATCTGTTACCATGGTAACAAAATAGACCAATTAAGAATTGAGTCACTTTATCAGCGCCAAAAGTGACTATGTAGCCCACAGCATACCAAGTGGAGTGCAGAAAACTTGGAGATTTGTCTGTTTAGCAGCAATGACAACGCATGTTTTCACGTTATATGTTTCACTTATAAACAGAAATATTAATCCTAAATTCTAACTGTTATTATCTGATCTGCTTAGCTACAGCTGCTATTTAAATGCTTCAAAATCATTCATGTCATTCAAACAAGCCTCATGAATTATATTGCTACGTTTTGTCGTATTTTGGTCAGCTCCAACCAAAGACGGTTGAACAAGCTACAAGATTAAATAACTTGCATATCAACAATTTTCACATGTGCATATGAGCCTTTGATTCTAATGAAATACCGATTGGCAGATGTTTTGCAAATTATCTTTCGAAAAGGTACATCTATATTTTCCATTTCTCCTTGGCAGTACACAATAATAGCAAGCAGTATTGCAGTGTTAAGTAAGAGAGTTCCCTCTAAAATATTTCACACAAAGCGTACGAATTGACTGCAATTGTACACGTGAAAACCAATAGTTCACTGAATGGCTGCTTTCTGTGCAATGTAGAACATATTGATGCCTGGAAGGTTAAACAGATTGCATATTTTATTTATTTGGCTTCAGAAAAATGTGGGGGAAATTACGGTTCCCGAGCCGACCGTCTCGATTCATCGATTTGAGGAGAGTCCAAGAAGATTTACCCTTCAATGGCAAGAAGCAGCGCAAACTGATATAGTTCCACAAAAAAGAACCGTACATATCGCTAGAGAGCTATTTTCTCTCATTATTAAGTTCAGAGCATACATTGAGGAAAATGATACACTTTTCAGAACAAGGGCACATAATTTGAAACTTTAAACCGCTACACACACACACAAAACCTCGGTGGAAGAAAGATTACCGAAATAGTTTTAACAGCTTAGAACATGACTATTATTTGACAACCTCTTGTAAGAACTAAAAAAGAGAAAGAAGAGATATGTATAATGCTCTGACCGATATTTTCACAATATTCAAAAATTTAATAGGCTCTTAAAATATTATATTTATCATTCGACTAGACGAAGTAAAAAAAAGTAAAAGTAAAAGTACTAAATATTAAGTAGATGTACCGAAAAAAAAGAATAGTATGAGTATACTTCTCTCTTTCTCCCCTCTCCCTTATCCCTTGGATATAGAACTGACAAGAACTTACGTTTTATTATTGTTTATGCACAATGTGCGATTTTGTCACAGGCAACGTAGGTAACGTGTGTATTCTTTTTGTAATGTATGTATAAATTCAATATTTGTACATATATATATGTACATGTATATATATATACATGTATATATATATACATATATATACATATATATGTATATATATATATATATATATATATATATATATATATATATATATATATATATATATATATATATATATATATATATCCTTACATAGACACTTTGTATTATGATGCTGAAGCATGATAAAGTTCATTCATAATAGCTGGATATTAAATTAACCGTTCATAGAGACACCAGAGACGGTGCCTGTCTTTAGAGGTGACACGGCGTGCGTCTCGCTGCACTTCGGATCGGGTGCACATCCCGTTGAATTTGTAGGATTTTCAAAATGTTGCTACCTGTTGCTCACACAGCACTTCTTGTCACAGTTTCTAATAAAAGGTTACCATATATCATGGACATACAAATGTTGATATGCATTCCAATGTATCTTTGTAAAATTGGTCAAAATGTCTCGCTGTAACATTAATGTTAGCATACAAACCAACGCTCCCGCACCCGCACCACCTCCAGATTGGAGTGCTTATCCACTGCATGGCCATCTGGAATACAGATAATTCTCTCTCTCTCTCTCTCTCTCTCTCTCTCTAATTATATATATAATTATATATATATAATTATATATATATAATTATATATATAATTATGTATATATAATTATATATAATTTTATATATATATATATATATATATATATATATATATATATATATATATATATATATATATATATATATATATATTGAGGTACTGAAAGTTGTATCCGGTGACCTTCATTTAGATTTATTGCCGCAACTACCTCCTTTAAGCAGCGCGAGATGCGGTAAGTCATGTCAATCTCTAGTTATATCGATTTACATTATTATTATACCATAATTTTCCATTGTAACCACCTGTTCACAGTTGCGTTTTAAATTTCAGTACTTTTTTTCAGTATTAAAAGTAATGTCCATTCAAAATTTCATTCACGGTGTCCCTTGAGCAGTTTTCATAGAAAGCTGTACCTGTGTACATGGAATGGAGGAATCATTTCTTTTGCGAATACCGCAGCAAAAGTAGCGACAAGCTTAAGGGCTTCATTGGTCATATGGTATTAAGTTACATCCAAAACTCATCTGTACAGGCCTGCTTATTGTCAGAAAACAGACAGGATTCCGGACCTAAATCACTACTGTCAAGCTGTTCTCAGAGGCAGGTACACCTTATCTTTATGTGAGCAGGCCGTACCTATTCAGTTGTTTCTCTGTTTGGTTTGTATGGTTTCTTGTCATATATTATTGCCTTTTGACATGCGAAGTCATGTTCTCTTAGTGCTGACGTCTGGTATCTCTTTCTGGATTTCAAACAGAATCTTAGGCAAAACGGTCAACATGTACAGCTGGCTTTATATATGCCATCATGGCTATTAGGGAAATTTGAAAATGCAATAAGATAAGCTTCATAAACGTAACGGAATTAAAAAATAGACGACCTTTCATTTTCTCTTTAAAAAAATCACATTTGATGGCCGATTTCACATGAAAAACATAAATACGTTACCCCAACCGAGGTCACTAAGCCTTGATATGTTTCGTGTATCAAGTTAACCGACATAAATTTGGGGGAAAATTCACAGCTTCTGGTTTGCAATTAATAGTGATGAGAATGGAATCGCCTTGCACATATATATGTTTAGAAAATGATCTGGTTCAATCCTTTCTATTTTGTACCAGTATTTCGCAACTGACATGTATTGCTTTTTTTTCAAATGGACCTTCCTCATTTGCCACATAGTGTTACACATAACCAATTACACTATGGTTTATAAATATATTTGCCCGCTAAACTAAGTCTTTCTTACAAACATGCCTTTTCTCTTGATATCGTCACATTGAAACTGGACAATTATACGGTATACAAGACAAAACTCCTCTCAAATATTGTATATTTGCTTTGAAATGTGCTGCATGTTCAACAAGTCTCACCACAATATATATATCGAATTGAACATGGTTTTGACCTGCAGGGCTCACATTCTGCGAGAGACAGTAGCCTAAGTAGCACAGGCGCTCGTAACATTCAGTCAGTCAGGCACTCGTGCAAGCATACGTGGAGGGGGGGGGGGGGGGAGCTGGCAGAGAGGGTGAACCTGGAACATCTGTAATGGACACTGGAGAAAAACGCGAGCGAGTCAAAGAATACAGTTTGATTGACAATTGAGAACAGTTGTCATACGGCTAATACCACAGAACGAACTTGATTCAGGATGTGTTACCTGTTTGAATTTGGCGCTGGAATGTCGGACTTTTTGCCCAAAATGGATTTTGTGGGACATTTGCGACAATTATAGGCGTGTTGCCATGGATATACGTGGGTTTCAATGAATTATCAGTGTGATATACCTGTAAAATATAGTTTTGGAATAAATGGTGAGTTTCAGCTTGTTGGTATGTACAGAAACGGAGAAATCATGTCAAACGTGAAGCGGGATGGTGGTCCAGATGTGAGCTTCGTTTCAAACCTTTCTCTGCACAAGCTCCATGTGAGGACTATTGCCTTTAGGCCCACCATCTCCCATCTTATTAGCACGAATGATTGACTGCACAAATGAATACACAATACTTTATTGCAGATAAGACCCTATGTGGGCCATTGCATGTACAGATGTTCCAGGTTCACCCTCTCTGCCAGCCGCCCGCCCCCCCCCCCCCCCGCGCGCTTATTTGCACGAATGCGTGACTGAACGTTACGAGCGTCTGTGGTGAGTACGCCTGCACCTGAGCACCACCAGCCGCTTGTAAAGTAGATGCCAATATTTAACTACCACCCAAATCTTGAGCTGGCCAATGCACATGAGTTTCGCACATTATTGCTAAATCTAAATTGTTAAAATGCCCAAGCCGTTGAGATTAATATTGCTACCCTGCGTACCCTCCCCCTCCCCCCCCCCCCCCACTTTCCACAGGAAATCTTGTCCTACCACCAAGATATACACTATTGCTTGACATTAAGATTGCTCAGAAGAGCTCTTGATTTAAGACTTCAAAGCCTAGTTTAATCGCATTTGTGAAAAGGAGGGCAGGGTTAATGAATCTAATTACTGTGACTGCAACACTCACATGCAGACCAATGGGTAGGCAGAATGATTTTCAGAAATATCCTTTTTTTTCTGTCAATTTTATTTGTGTCTCATGTTTTACTGGGCACCAGAAACTTACTGTACCTTGTGTGCATCGGAGCTTTATTCAAAGCTGTCTAAAATATCTGATTTTTTATATTATATCTGTAATTCGAAATTTTAGATTTCCATATTTCGTTTTCAGATATCAATAAAATTTAATGATTGTTAGATATCTGTATTTCGGCCTTTTTAAATATATCTAAAATTGATTGATACATATCTTTAAAGATGGCCAAATTTGAATACCCTGAAAATAATCCATGCTCCTTTCTTGCATACACTATCTAAAAAGATGACGAGTTATAAATATCTAATAATCAATTTTAGACATATATCTAAAATTCATTTATAGATATCTAAAATGAATTGTACATTACTACAATTCAATTTGAGACATGTCCAATTTTGATTAACTTTGACGGTGCTGCGCCCAGCACAGATCATGCTGTATCTGCCACGGAAGATGCCCAAAGCTGGGACTTGGGAAGTTTAAACTGGCAATGGATGCTTTTCAAAAGTCATTGTGGGAAAATTCCTATATAAGTGACTGGTTGGAGCTTACGTTTCTGAGTACTGCCAGATATAGCCTATATTAAGAAGGCAGGCCATTTATTCTGTCAGTGATATGCTGTCTCGTGTGCCATTCTTGTCTAAGTTCAGAGACGTCTGCCCTATTTTTGCAGTACAGTGCTTTATTTTCTGTTATTGTATATGCTAAAGAGATTCATATCTGGTAGGCCCTTGTTCCCGATCGGAGTTTTATTATTATTATTATTATTATTATTATTATTATTATTATTATTATTATTATTATTATTATTATTATTATTATTATCATCATCATCATCATCATTATTAATAAGAATAATAATAATAATAAAAATAATAGTAATAATAATAATAATAATAATAATAATAATAATGATAATAATAATAATAATAATAATAATAATAATAACAATAATAATAATAATATCTTATTGAACCGCGCAAGGAAATACATCAAATACATCATAGTCAGCTACATTAAGGGCACTGTATGCCATGTGTATTTATAAAAAGGTCCTAAGTGAGCATATTTGAAAAGTAAATACGTTACAAGACTTTAACTCAAAATTAAGAACTTCGGTTAAAAGAAACTAAAAGGCCTGAGTAAGAAGTTTTGACACGATGTACTCGGCAGACCATGGTTTCATGTAGTTTTCATGTGTTGTGGGAAACCTCAAAGAATCTACCTCACACCATCGGGTGAATAACTAAAAATTATCTACACTTTCTTTCTCAAAGGCTGCTTTGACAGGCGATCGACCCATGGAATTACAGTACTCTGTTAATGATACAACCCGGAATCAGCTCGTAGGACACAATATGTCTTTATAGCATAGTACAGCATAACTGCCATGGCATGAGGACCAACAATCGGATTTGGTGCGGAAGCTCCATCCGTGACGCCACAGACCCGAGGGGTCAAACTGTGAGGCACAGTAGCGAGGCTTGACGAAAGCGGGCACCAAATGAGAGCCAATTCCGCACGAAAAATAGTGAATAAGCATATATTTCGTCATCGCAACGGCAAAAATTCTTCATAAAAGTGCTATAACAATTTAATTCCTTAACCTTTCATAAAAGAAAGTCCTTCGCGAGGGGGCACATTTCAGCGTATTTCTTTAGTCGCATACCATTTTAACACTTATTCCCCATTTTTTGGATATCTACATTTCAAAATGTAGGCCTATATATCTAAAAATGAATTATAGCTATCTTAAATAATTTTACATATCTAAAAGTACGACCGATTTCTAGATATCTTAATTGAATTTCAGATATTTAAAAATCAATTATAGATATCTATGGGGCGCAGCTTTGCTATTTATTCAGTATTTTTTTATATCAAGAAGTGACTTTTTGATATAAAAATGTCGATTTCTTGATATCAAAAAATAGACTTTTGATATCAAGAAGTCCGTATATTTCTCGATATCAAGACTTCGACTTTTTGATATCAATAATTCATACAGACTTTTTGATATCTAAAAAAAATCTAATTCTTGATCTAAAGAAGTCAACAGTTTGTTGTTTGAATTGCTGACTGCTCCCTTGAACATTCACAGCGCATTAATTAATCCATGAATGTATAGAAATTCTAAAATAAAAATATCCATATACTTACAGAAAAAAAATGTGGAGCAACGTAACACTTTAACTACTACTACTACTACTACTACTACTACTACTACTACAACTACTAATGATAATAACAAGAATCTTTTCTACCATCATGAGTGCTGGATTATCAATCGACCTTCTCGCCAACAATATGGCAACTGATTCTAGGGCCTAGGCGACTGACGCTAGCAAGGATGATTTAATTAGATTTATAGAAAGGTCAACTAAAGGAGGTATAAGTTGTTGTGACAGCGACGATGCAGTTTGTAGTGTCATATTAGCAAACCTTAGGCAGTCTTTGAGAACTTAAACGATCTTACAAATGCTAGTTCGTCCCCTTTCTCTGCTTATCGCAGCTGGGGCTGAAGAAAGCGTGTCCTCTCCCGGCTCTTCGGTCATTTTACAACTTTAGAATAGTTTCCCAGTAGTGAAGCGGCCATTCATTGTTTACTTTATCTTGGAATTATTGATTTCAAAAAGGCGTATTCTTGATATAAAAAGGTACTTTGTCATTCTTGATATCAAGAGGTCATTTCCTGAAATCAAAAATCGACTTCTTTATACCATGAATTCACTACTGGATATCAAGAATTTGAATTCTTGATATCCAGCATTGTAAGTCAAATTTTTGTTTTCAAGAATTCATTTTTTGATATCAAAAAGTCGACTTCTTGATATCAGGAAGTCAACATTTAAATGTCAAGATTTCGACATTTGATATCAAGAATGACTTTTTGATATCAAGAAATACTTGTTGATACATAAAGAAATGAATTTTTTATATAAAGAATTTGACATCGAGAAATATTGGACATATAGCAAAGCGGCGACCCCTAGATATCAAGAATTCGAATTCGCGATATTAAGAATTGTAAGTCTTTTCTTGATTTCTTGATATCAAGAAGTAGACTTCTTGATCAGGAAATCAACTTTTTGATATCAAGAATTCGACTTTTTGATATCAAGAAACGAATCTTGACATCAAGAATTCGACTTCTTGATATCAAGAAATACTAGATAAATAGCAAAACGGTGTCCCACAGACATCTGTAGTTCGTTTTCTGATATCCAAAAATGATTTCAGTTATTTATAAATAATTTTAGATACCTTAAATTGCTTTTTAGATATGTATAATTCTCCATCTTCAAAGATATCTACAATTGATGTTTAGACATTACAGAAAGAGGTCCAGTCAAATTGTTAAAAATTACTCTAAAACGTAAGGCAGAAAGAACATGTAGCGTCTCAATCAGCAATCCCCTATCGGGCGATGGTAGTAATTAATAATCTACGTATGTTAGCAGCAAAAGAATTGACCGTTTAGAATCCGAAGTAACGTTAAAGAGAAATAGGTTTTTCGTTGATAACGTAGTTGCACGTCGATTTCAGTTGGTATAAGTTTCCACCTGTGCCTTCTTGCGGGGTTACGTCATTGATGTAAGTTTTTGGATGTCGACGTTCATTAACTGAGGTAATATAAACTTCCTTTTTTTACGAAATTTGGTAAGCTTAAAATTGGCAATAAAACATTCAGCAAAGCTTTACAAGAACGTATGATGATGTGTCTCTGTAAGTCTTGAAGTCGGCCCAGCCTACAGTGACGCTACCTTCTCGTGGTGGATTTAAGATCTCAGTATCAACTAATTGCATTTATTGTAGCTAAATCCCCAGATGGCGCCACATATGGCGCAGATGCCCTTCCATTGCCGACGGCAGGTTTGGCTCCAAAACCCTTCAGTACAAGGTCTTACATACTGGACGGTTGTCAGTGCGTTCCGCTGTTAAGTGAAAGGTTTCTGTCTGCGTGCATTCCCGTATAATGTACTCATAAACGAAGAACTTATATCATAACAGACATCGCACATTTCCATACGTCATGAGAAACAATTCATCCAGGTTTGATATTCACCACGTCTTTCTACCTTAATTTTCCTAATTACCTGTAGGGCTGCCGCAGCTATAAAGTATGGATTATTTTTACATGCAGCGTACTCAATATCATTATACGGCAAGCATTATTGCGAGCGATATATCCGTACAGAAATACAAACTGTTGAATTCACAAGCCAGGCTCCAGAAAAAAAATGGATTTTTATTAAACCGGGACATTGCAACCTGATTAAAGACGAGGAGAAGAATAATGAGGTCCCAGCCGAATCCAGTATTGTTTCTAGTCCCAAATTACATCAATCAGAATGTTTCATATATGTAGAATGTAACTGTGGGTGTAAGAATCATCGAAAATCTACTGAGAGCAATCAAAAAAATAAAACCAAGCTACTTAATTACGGTGAATGTGAAACAATACTCCCAGAGCGCAATAATGAGGCCAGTGTATCTACAGCATTTGTGCCAACAAAGTGTTTGCTAGCTCAGCAGACATGGGGATGGTTGAACATTTTCAAAAGTGTATGCAAAGTACTTCTTTTCACTACCCCCTTACGCTCCCTAGAAAGAGTACTTTCCGACATTTGAAAATAATGACTTCCCAGTGCACAATAGTGGGAACAGAATTGACAAAAAAGGTCCGTTTCACTTTTGATTTTTATGTGAAGTATGTTGTATCAGTAGGCTTGACTGAGTTTACAATGCAGACATTCACCATCTTTTGCTGATATCCAGTGACAATTACATTGTTTGTTTGTGATTGCCTGCCTGCTCTCCAATATTAAAATAGAACGCCACCTCTGACCTCCTCCGCCTAGCATACTGTCTGTATGTTTTAAAATTGAAAACAAATCCTTGCAAGCGTTTCATTTTAACCGTCTTTCAACAAAACACCACGTCTGAGGGACAACAAAACAGCCAGTCAAGTTACCTAATATACCAACATATCTAATACCATGGATTCAGCATATTTTAGTTGTTTATTTATTCGTCCAAGGATTTGCAGCGGGGGCGCCATCCACCGCTGCAATAGCACAGACGCATTCATTAACATAAACGTGCTATAAATATTCGTAAACAATGTCTCAGGGTTACAGATATGAACATCATAAACAAATAGGTCTAATTTTATAGACAATCACAGGGCAACACACTTGGAATAAGGCGGACAACACAGCCGTAAAGTTTTCCCAGTTGAGGATTATAAGAGTATATATACTCGCTATCAGTTACTGTGGTCATATATGTATAGGGATAAGTGTATTGAATTGTGGCATAGTGAATATCCTACTGAGGTGTACTGAAACTGTGAAAAAGGGACCCCCACCCACCCACCCAACACACACACAACCGGAAGAGGCTGGAACTGAGGTTGAAATACTGTATAATCATTTAAATTTGTTTTCCCTGTCATCAAACTTCCCGAATCATGTCCAGAGGACAATTTCGCAAGTTTTATTTTGACGACTTGACACTGGAAAAGAGAGGATATGACCAAAAGTACCTACTGATCCGTGTTGGACTTTTCCAGCATTAAAAAAAAGGAGGTAAAATTCTTATGTTGAATAAGCAATTAAAGAACGTAGTTCTGGGACTAAGAATGTTGGGAACAAAGATAGAATGACTGAATGACCAATCAGTAAGGGGTATCAAGACCCTCCTGAAGCTCATTTCATATCCAATGTGCTGAATGTCTCCAGAGTTAGATCTTTGCGTTCTGGGATTCCTGGCAAAAAAATGGGAATAATTATTCCTCGTAAAATTGATTATTAGACAGTATTAGGTTTGCCAATCAGATACAAAGGGGACTTTTATGCTGGCACTACATTTCTGGTACTTCATTCATCCGTCATATTGGCAACATATGTGTAGCTGAACGTTATTGTTTAACTCTTTCAGTGTCGAATTTTGGACTGAGCCAACAGCTTTTCTCGATGTGCATTGGGCGTCATGCGCCCAATGCCCGCCGGGAAAAGCTGTTGACCTGAGATGTTCTTTCCGGAACTATAGGCATGCTGGTACATGAATGAAAGGCCCTTTTTTTTTTACAAGGAATACAAGTCTGGGATCCTTATTCTATATTATTCATACCAGTTTGACTTGAGTAGATCGACTTTACTCGCGCTTGGTACGCAAAGAGTTAATTTAAGTACACGGGATCAGTGTCGTCCTGTTACGCAAAAGAGCGTGGCATTATACCTGACAACATCCTGGTAGGCTGTCATGCTCTTCAAATTGCAATGAAACCATCAGAAAACCAATTAGACTCAGATTTACTTCAATTCAACTTAAGATCGATGACTTTGCTTGTGACTAATAGCATTTTTGGGCTTCATGCAATCAGCAGCTTACAAAGTTTTTCATACCACTAATAACAAACCATAGGAGTCGCAATACCTAAGATGGGATGTGGCTATGCCCTTGTCCACTGTACAATGTATTGATATTCAAGTGCTGTGCCGAATTACAGCTGAGTGCCTGCATGGATATGGGTTATCCCGTATGCAGTCATCTTGCGTTGAAACTAAATCCCGCAGTTTTCCTTATTTTCATCATTCTTCTTATTATTATACATGCAATGAAAACCAAAATTGAGCTCTAGCTTCAGAATTAAAAGCACGTAGAAAGGTAATGCTTAACGGAAGGTATCAAAAGATATTGCAAAGGAAGTTTCTTCATTGTGCAAAGCGACGCGTCTTGGTGAACTTGGCAAGAACCACCCAGCCGAATATGGCTAAAGGCACATATCCACTTCACCAAATCCCCATTCTAAAAAAAAAAAAAAAAAAAAAAAAAAATGGAGGCAGGTGTGCGCGAATGCCATAATCGACAAGGCCCAGTTCATTGTACTTAATCCAGTACAATTTCTGTATTCGGAGTTGTCCCAGATCGGGGAATGTGCATGTTACCAGCAGTATTAAAGGAGAACCGAAAAGATCATTTTTCATGTTCTGAACGAGTGAGACTCGAACTTACAACCATTCGCACCAGTCGCCCGGCTGAAATGGGAAACGCACATACCCAATACACCAAATCACCATTCTTAAAAAAGTATGGTTGAATGGCGGTAGTTATGTGCGAGTGCCATATCAACACGGTTACGCAGTATATTTACTGAGTCGGCATTTATTTCCAGAATCGGGGACTTAAATCCAACAGCATTAAGGAAATGCCGAAAATATATTTTTCATGTTCGGAACAAGTGAGACTCGAACTTGCAACCTTTGCCACCAGTTGCCGAGCTGAAATGGGAAACGTACATATCCACTCGACCAAATCCCCATTCTTAAAAAAGAATGGTTCAATGGCAATAATTGTTTTTGACCAAGGAACGGGCGGGACTCGACGCAGCAAACTTCGGCGCCAATCACCCAGCGGCAAAATAGGAAAGGCACGTGTGCACTGCACCAACGCTTATGAGTGCAAAGTTGTCAATAGCTTCCTCGAAGGGCAAAGGGTCCCGAACACCACGAGGAAATCAGTTAACTGGTCGATATTAACCGTACCAAAATGTGGGGTTTAGATTTCAGAAATTTCATTGAATGAATTTTACCCCATGTTCAAATGCTTTTTCGCCAAGTGGTTCACCTTTCATCAAATACTAAGTGCGGGGTGTGCGCAAAAATAAAACCACAACAAAACCAACTTACAGAATATAAAGAGATAGAAATATGTTATATTGGTAGCACGAAAGTCTCGCGTATAAATTTGCTGCTCGGTCATTACCCGGGGACCCGACAACTAGAGCCATAAAATTCAGCTTTCCAAAAAAAAAAAAAAAAAAACCCTAAAATTCAGCTTTCTAACAAATATAGAAAAGAATTGTTTGTTTTGTGACTGGAAAATGGTCAAAACCGCATTTGTATCCCACGGACGAAGGTGCAACTTCGGTAAACGTTTATATTTTCTGCGAAATTGATTCCGCATCGGAGCACGATATGATTATGAGGACCAATTTTAACAGAAGATTGCCGTTGTGCGTACTTTGTTTAATTAACAAAGTTCGCTTTTTTCGGCAAAGTAAGACTTGTATCATTGGATCGTATGTTCACAGTCACATCCCGTTGAATCATACCAGATAGTTGCCTGCTCAGCAGACCTAAAGGTGTGGCCTCTCGGCACTGGGACCATATCAATAACCCATATACAAGAATGGCCTGGCAGGCAGCCAAGCAGGCAAGCCAGACACTAAGATCGCTGTCGCTTGATGCAGTGTTCCAAGTCACATTCCATTGAGTCATGCTGAATATTAAAATCGATGTAACTTGATCCTAAAAACAACTGAACGTGCAAAGAAGGCCATTCATCAGCATTACTAATATAATTACGCTGTTTACAATGCAGTCAATGAATTTGACTCTTCCCGCGCGTCATGTCCACGTGTTTTGTTCTTCCGTCAAAATTTAATAATTGACAGCACAAATAAACTTGTTGCGTCACATTTATATCGCCCAGTTTGGAAAGTTCATCGGAGAACAACATCCATGTTTGTTGGTTTCATAGCATTGCTCGGCAGTTTAATATAGGAAATGGAAGTACTTTTCAGTTACCGTCGGCAGCCCGCAGTACCATTCTTGGATCGATGACCCCGTAACCTCGAATGAGTTTCCAAACATGACATTATCGTCTAATTTGACTGATTTATACGGCGGCAAATATCAACACATATCGAATTTAGCCAATGGGTGGAGAGTATACCAAAATAAAGCAGACTTTGGTGTTTTCCACAGTACCAACCATTCTAGACATTTGTAAACAAACATGGCCATACGGGAAACGCAAACTTTTGAAAACTCCATTTCAATAAATCACCAGATGAATTACTAGTAGTAGACCATGAAACATATGTTAAGTCTTGCAAAGTCGGTAAAATTTGTTCTAGTTTAGTGAACCTTTATTTTCTATAACAATGATAATTTATTTTTAACAAATGTACATTGCAATTTTCCCATAAGGCCTACTTTGACGTTCCATCGGCAGTATGTTTTAAATTGGTAAAGAGTCACAAGAACACAGACTGCAAGTTTTTGTACTGTAAACCTGCAAGTAATCCATAAGAAGAGATAGTCAAGACTTCCAACGTCCTGTCCTTCAGTGCAGTGCCTGCAAAATTACTGGGCAACGAGAGGCCAACTATGGGGAAGTGGGGTTATGTAGCACACCTTGATTACTTTTGCCTTAAAAAAAATCGTAAGTGTTCTTTGACAGACATACCTAGGATAACCTACTTGATGTTAGTTTATCTGAGGGTGTATATATATTGGCAAAAAAAAAGGACTTTTGCGTTTCGTGTGGGGGTACCCATAGCTAATTAGTGGGGTAATACCATATATTGTTTGGAAATACCCCAAAAAGGGGATAAATGAAATTCATTATCAGCAGCAATATCTCCCGGTAGTAAGTTTAAAAGAGTAGATAGGTAGAGTGGAATATCCCTTTTAAGACTTCTCTTTAATAAGACCACTCTCCTTATTAAGACCATCTTTTGGAGTCCATTTTTTGTATTTTCTGTATATTCTAGTTTCCCTACTAAGACCATATTTTTTAGTTTTCAGTCCCTTGGCTGGTTTTAATACAGAGATTCTCTTGTAGATAGCTGGATTGATGGATAAATAGTGAATCTCCTACTAAGACATAATGGGACCACTCTCCTTACTAAGACCATCTTTTGCAGTCCAATTTTGTATTTTGTGCATATTCTAGTTTCTCTCAAATAATCATTTTACTAACCATCATGTGTGTTCTGCTCAGTAGACGAACTGCAGGGTACAGGGAACAGTCCTTATTTCTTCATGAGTGTCATATCAAGAAACTGGCATGAATAGTTTTTGCGGAAAGAATTCACACTGAAGGCAATTTCTAATGGATCATTCACCAGAATGAAAAATTTACACATGGAAAACTGGGGGAATATATGCGTAGGCTTACAAGTGCATTATCGAAATTGACAAGACCACTAATAGGGGTTGTATTAACGGGGGGGGGGGGAGGGGGTATTTTATTAATCCCTCAGAAAAAAACACACGATGGTATAAAAGACCAAATACTATGATGATTGACCTCATTTGTGATATTTTCTAACCTGCACAAATACACATCTTGGCACATTTTCCATAACGGCTACAGGGAAATCTGGTTTCGTTGCGGCCATAATAAATATTGCCAACTGCAAGAAAAGCACAAACTTGGGGACTTTTGATATGTTATGGATAAAGATATTCTGATGTTATTCTGGAAACAAAAAATCAGATTTGCCTTATTTATTTCCATCTTGGTCCAATAATCCACCTAGTGCTTTGGGACTGTTTGCCCAACCAGCATCATGGCTGGGCTTGTTTATTGACAGTTTACCCCTGTTAGGGTCATAGGTTGCCAGACACAACTTTACCTCTGTTAATACAAAATGCAAAGAAGTCGCCCTGAAAGAATGTGCAAAAAAACTTCCAGATAGCAGCTTGGCTCATTACGATGTTTTGTTATTATCAGTAAAATATATAGCCTTGATCTTTCTTTAAAGAGCTGGTTAAAAAAGTTGATATAAAGAAACTTTTGTTTCTGATTACCAAGGCATTTCAACAAGTTGAATATTGAAAATTTACTTGCAGTGTTGAATTATATCTGTGATTAACATTCACATATTTCAAAGATAACTAAACTTTGCATTAAGCTGCTTACAATAGAGACTTGCAGCAACATTTCCCAGACAGAATTAAATTTAATGAACAACAGGCCCGCGGATTCCGGGGTCCAACCTGATACATTTTGGTCTTTGGCGCAAATATTTGTACAACATAGCAAACATATTCATGCAGTACACACATATTCCAGAGCTTTCCCTAAATAACGAAACATAAAATTCAAATAGAAATCAGATGTCCAATGTACTAAACCAAACACACCAGCTACAAGGAACTGTGACATCGATCAACCTGATACATTTTGGTATTTGGCGTGCTTTGTCCCAAATATTTGTACAACATAGCGAACATATTCACGCAGTACATATATATATATTCCAGAGCTGTCACCAAATAACAAAATATAAAATTCAAGTAAAACAGGTGTCCAATATACTAAACCAAACACAGCAGTAACAAACAACTGTGACCTTATTCGTTAATTTTTGGATTAACTTTGAAGAGACTACGGAATATATATATATATATATATATATATATATATATATATATATATATATATATATATATATATATATATATATATATATATATATATATAGTACATATTAATCACCATATTTTGTAAACGATTTCAGAGGGAAAGGCTCTGTAAGTTTCTGTTGTAAATAAATTTTCTCACAAAGTGAAAAATTTGAAGAACGTGATAAAATCAGGATAAATTAAGGTCTGGCCCATGTAAAATACTGCTTCCTTTGGAGTGCGAAGCGTCAGCAATTTGCTAAAAATATGTATCAGATTTTATGCAAATTTGCCTCCCTTTTCAGCAGCAAGGACCCAGAAATGAAATCACGACTGGAATGTCTACCCAGTTATACAAATGTCAATAGTTATTGCGATTTGGGAACTCGTGTGTTCGTCAAATTGTGCTGTTCCAAATCATTCTTGTGGGTTTTTTTTAAATCGGCAATATGAGGAAATGAATTGTGTTAGAAATAATATGTTAGTAATAAATGTGTGTGAAATACACACCACCATATTTTTATTGTGTAAATCATATAAAAAAAGCAGCCAATTCAAGAATGTCTAGGTTTCCACAGATTGTCTGTTTCTGTTGTACATTTTAGTCAAGTATCCCCAAATATATGTGACTCAACGATTCCTTTAGTTCCCAATTTAAAGTTTCTGGTACATCCTACAAGCGATATGCTGCTCATCTTTCAGTTCTCAGAATGTAAACCATCGCCATGGTATGTTCAATTCACAGATTGTTATACTTAAACCAATCACACAGCATATTAATTTTGCTTCTGCATGTGTAATGTAATAGACATTTTGTAGAAAACAATATCACATATTTTCGTCTGCAGTTGGCATTGAAAGGCAATTAATATTCTTTGGCAAGTAGCTTAACAACAGTAATAGGTCCCTTGCCTTTCGTTAACATGGGATGGCAACATAAACGAGGCTGTTATACTTTTATACAAGCACCAGAAATAATGCTCACTGTCAGCTTCCAAAGTTGTCTTCTTACACTCCGGCAATCATAATTTTTGTTTGCCAAGCTTTTACGTCGTTCATTTTACATCATATTTGAGCTTTTAATGTTCCACCTTACAGCATGTACACAGTCTAAATCAATACGGGGTTCAACTATTCAAATGTCAATGTAAAGCGTGTGCAAACCACACTTTAAGTCACATGAATGTTTGTACTATTGACAGCCCTCCACTTTCTGAATTGTGGAGTATTTGCAAGGACGCCTGAGCCCTCTAATGTCTTATTCTTCACCAGATTGATGCTTAATTCCACACGTCAACAGATCTAAAGAGAATGTGATAATTGGGGTTTCTGTAAGTTGTACCGCGCTGGGAACACACACAGAGATAAAAGCAGACGATCGATAGATTTGGCGGGAAAGTGCTTGTTCACGTAAAATCATTACGGCACATTGTATCAAAGCCATCCAATTTATTCCTACAAAAGATGTCACAGTCTGGAATTAAATGAGCTCAATTGGGAATTTTTATATTTTGCTAAATCAATAATGTCCTTGGACATAGTTATCAAATTATTTACGATGGGAAAAATCATAAATGATAATTGTCAGTCTGTTTCTATTGCACAAATGGACGGTTTTCATTTACAGCTTCCCATCGGATGCCTTTTGTGTTGTGTAAAATGACAAACTGAATGTGGAAATCTCTCTTGTTTTCTGTTGGCTTCTTATTAGTCGTTTGGTGATTCTTATTCTGCAAAATCGACAGTAAGTTTCATTTTGTCATTTCGAGCAAACAAAATCCCGCCATTACTAATCACAGTCATGGATTACCAGATCGATGACAATTGAAATATAATGCATTAAGGTCTCAAAATGCCGATTTAATCCGACAAAGGAGTACCATTTTAATGTCGATTTAGCTGATATTCCTGCAGAAGAAGACCTTCGACCAAACACGTTTTAAGAACGGATGAACTTCAAAAGCATTCCTCGATAAGCACTTAAGACTACCGTTGTAAATGTTAAAATACATGCATCTCATTATTGTACTGGTACAACATTTGGCACCTCTATGACTGTTTTATTACATCGGGCACATTATAAAATAATTATCTAAAACCGTGATGCTCAGGGATCTCCAGTGGAAAGGTTATCTAAATATAAAACTAAATATCACAACAACATTTTTATTGGGCCTTGTCATAACACTAAGAGGACAAAAGGAAGCCATGGTTTCGGTATTATGCCTCTGAGGACAAAAAGATGAAAAGGGCCCACGGTATTATAAATTGGCATAAATATATGTATATTATACATATAACACACACACACACACACACACACACACACACACATATATATATATATATATATATATATATATATATATATATATATATATATATATATATATATATATATATATATATATACGTATAACGAGGTCTGACTGTATGTATGTATACCGCTTTTCTCCCAAAGGAGATTGTTTTATTCTAAAAGTGAATGAGCCTTTATAGCTTAAACGGACCAACCAACGCTGCTTCGCTGTTTTTGCAATCGCTTTTAATTAATTCCATAAAAGTCCAATTTATATTTTACTTGCCCTAGATATGAAGTTTTAAATTCATTACATACAGCACTGTGGTCGACAAACATGAAAAACCTGTCAAATTGAATGCCAATAGCCTGGCAAAGTCATGCCCCAGTAGGAACATCTCAAGCCAGGTTTGTCAAATAACACATAAATTTTTCTGATCAAGTCCGTGCCAAAGAAGTATGGAATGAAATAAAAGGCCTTCGAGTCAACTTTACTATGCACTGCCACAGTAGTACGGCCTGCGTAAAGAAACAAGCAATTGGGAAACACTTTTGCATAAAAAAAACAAAAAAAACATGTTTGCAACGACCAGCTATTTCACGATTCACAATTCGTAATAAGAGTTGTACGTTTGCACATTGAAGCACATCCTGGATTACAACATTTAAATCATGATAGCTTAAAGAAATGATACCGAACACAAAGTAGGAGAAATACTTTATGTTAAGAATCAACTGAAACCTGGTGAGATCATGTTTTTTTCAGTTGTTCTTCGCCCTCTTGTTTATGTTTGATAAATTGTTTTAAATGCAACCCAGAAAGGAAACCCGCTATATGTCTTTTGTACCCTTGGTTTGTATTGGATAAAGCATGCAAAGAAAACCTGTCACTTGCCATGTTCCGATCGGCAAAGGGTTACAGTAGGAGTTAAAGCGGAAGAAAATACTGCTCTTTTGATCTGTTTGCTCATTGTACTATTTCCATACCTTTTGTATAGAAACGGTGTGTGGTAACACAGCTATTTAATAGGAAAATAATATATATCGGTAAATATACGACTGATCATGGATTAGTTTCAGTATTCATGTCGCAGAAAACAACGGCTGCTCTTCAGTATGAAACAATCCCATGGGACAAGAATCTACAGAAAGGCAGATCAAACGAGAGAAAGACAAAACTGTTAATCTTGTTCATTTTGCTATTAGGTGCCACAATTGAGTCAGCAATCCAATACGGTTGTAACAGATGGCCCCTCCTGCCGTCAACGTCCCCTGTATAACCGAGTCCGGCAATATCTATCGAATTCGTCTTCATTAAGCAGCGGAAATGAAAGCAAATGCGTGCCACTCAGGGCGCGGAGAACTGACAGAATTCTATGCAAGAGCCATATGACAGAAGATGTATGCTTCTGGCACAGGCGACAGGTACCGCTGTAATGCTATACTCCTTACGATCCAGAGGAAATTCAGTCGCTATTGCAAACCTGAGCCCTGACCTGTTATTGCAATGTATATATACACGGGGGATACAATTGAGAGGTATGCCTGTTGCCGACAATGGTTGCGGTTTCACTTATATTTTATCTTCCAACCGTTAACTTGCCTCACAATCGACCGGGGCATTGGTTTAACGTTCAAAATCTGCCGGACGTGACGTTAATAGTTTGAAAGACCGGGAAACTTAGTGAACACTTTGCTAGCCGTTTCAAATTTGCTTTATGTTTTTCTGATGTTGAATACACAGACCTTGTCATGGATTATGTGTGTATCGAGCCAATGAATATCACCTACCAGACTAATTATCTAATTTGCTAAACAACTCTACTGAAAATAATTCTCCTCACACGTCAAAAATGAAAGCGGATGATCGTTCTTAAAGGTCCCCACTTCCTTTCAAATTTTGAAAAGAACAAGCGTTTGTTTCAGAAAAAAAAGTGTCGACATAATGATAGAAAAGACTGAACTGAAATTTTCAATCTGAGACGAACGATATGAAAAGGGCACCAGAGGTTTAAACTATATAGGCCTAAATAATGTCGACTTCTGATGTTGGACGGACTTATTTAAGTTTTGGAACAACGTATAGAGCTGCATCAATGTAGGCGTTGTATGCCTGAAATTCTCGCAACACTTGGCATGATCGAAGTGTAGAAGGAATAGTTATTCTTTTCAATGTAGGTCTATTTCATGAAAATTGAACTACACGTCCATTTAATAAGACGCCTACATAAGGTCATGGCTCTTATAGCTACGAACGCATTTTCATATCTTCATTTCCTTACACATAGGCCTACAATTGGGCTATTTGCTACAATTTTTCACGGGGTTTTTCAGCAGAAAAGATTTTATGAAACTAACGTACATGTATGTACTATTCTTCTCCATGGAATTGGATCGACTTATTTTTATATTGGAAACCTAAGCAAGCCATTAAAATTGATATTTCATCATTCTGTTTTTTTGCTTCATGTTTGCGATGCCTACAGGTGTGAGGTCTTGAAACCAAATTGAGATACTTTATTTCGGCTCTCAATAAATTTCTTTTCACACATGAAAATATACACCTAATTTTTGGCCCGACCTGGACCTTGAATTACATATGTCATGACCTATGCATGTGAAAACACACTTACAGGCCTAATTTTGTTCGCATGGATGTACATTTTTTCTTGAGGGGATACTTTTCTTTAATGTTGTTTTCACTTAAGAATTAAACTTCCGCATTCCGAAGCACATGTACAAAATGACTGTAGGGGTGGTTATAGCCATTTACTGCGCGAGCCTAGTCAGTGGCTCGCGCAGAAGGGCCTCAACAGCCCCGCCAGTCATTTTGTCTGTCGGAATCGAAATGTGGGTGTTCAATACGTATATTAACATTTATTTTTTAGAGTAAATATCAGTTTAAAATCTGCCCAAAAACTGTTAAACTCTTACTAAATTTAACTCACAAGAACTTCGTTGTTGTTGGAGTAAACATGTTAGACAGAACAACCATAACGAATGATGACGTCTAATGGTAATCAAAGACACTCACACAAAACTATAGTTCTTAAGAGAAACATTTTAATCAGTGTTTGGGCAGGGATTTCCAAAGTGAAAATGTAGTGATTTTTTTGTTTAAAATCATGTTTATGTTGCTGTTTACCATTATTTTCTTCCGCGGTCATGTCATATTGACAAAAGTAGTGCTGAATCAATGGACATATCAGTGTGCAATGTGATTCACCGTTGTAGTTCATGACCTTACGTTCATGAGGGAGAGACACGAAGGAAAAATCCTATCTCTCTAATGTGACCGAATGTTAATATTCGCATATGATTAAGATCATTCGGTTCTCTAATTTTATGATTGATTCTTGTGTGTTTTGCATGGTTTTCCTGCCATCAGAGTTTCATTGATTAAATTGGTAGGCCTTTAGTGCTAGAAGTAGTAGCATGTTATTATTATTATTATTATTATTATTATTATTATTATTATTATTATTATTATTATTATTATTATTATTGTTATTATATGTAACAGTTACTAGAGTTAGGGCATTATCAGTAGGCCCCCTAAAGTCAAAACTGTGGACGGAAATGGCATTTTGCGGGCTACAAATTCATTTGGATACTAAACAAGGATCAAGGTCCCGAATTTAAAATGTTGTGTCAACAATCAACAGATGAAATTCGTCAAACCTGGGGAATGAAGCGTTGGAAAAAATCCTCGCAGAGAGTATTTTAAATAGGTCTATGCCTGTGGCCACATTTACAAACAAAAAAACAAACAAAAAAAAACCGTGTACCGATAATACTATAGCTTATAGTACCAGCAGAGAGCCGTGCCCAGCTGTCGGAGCCGCCCATGGCCAATTCTCGGAAATCGACGATAATTTTGCCATTTATTGACCAGATGTGTACAAAATCTATCGACTGAATAAATACAGAAAGACCGATGTGGGATCAAAGACAAGTTAACCACTTTTGAAATTTGCAAATTTTCAGACACATTGCAGCTTTTAAGTACAAAATGGCCGTTGTTGTCGGCTAGTGTTATTTAACACCCATGCAGCGAAGTTTGCAAAATAAAGTTGTAAATCTTATCTGTTTATGAAAATACAGAGGTTCTCACCTCAATGGCTGGAGTATAATTTCCAGCTAGAAGGTGAACAAAAATAACGTGGAGCCAAATACCTTCCCATGTCCGATATTTGGGCACACCCGATTTTCTGCACATTGCATGATTTTCACGATCATCTCTTGTAAAATGTTTGCGCGTTCGCAATCCAAAGACTGTGGTTTGACAAGGAACATACGCCAACAAAGCACAGCGTTTGTTGTTTTCAGTCGCATTGCCAAACAACATCAGTAAATATAATTTAATTTTCAGTTTGGCAATGAACGCAACCTAGCGCTTAGCTTCCCGACAATTGGGCACCATACATTATAGTCCTTCAACCCACGGAGTTTAGATTGTAAATTGCCTATTTTTCGCAAACTGCTGTCTTATGTGTCATAAAACGTGCATACATTACAAAAAATAGGTCATACCCCCAACATTTTATGTACCTGTCATACTGTCGAGTTCACATTTTCATCCTTTTTAAGCTAAAAATGCTTAGAAAATCGACGGTTTCTTGCCACAATGACAGCAAATGATCTGCTGAGTGCTGTGCAGAGCCATAATGCGGACAGGAACTTGGACAGGGCTAGTCTATAGGGGTAGCAGGTTGCAATCACAGACTTCTAAGCTTTGTAAACATTGCTATGTGGGTAGACTCCAGTGTTCATCTGCATATCTTTAATTTTATCACCAGTATATCGGATCGAAACTGTTTGATTTATGAATATTTTTTTTGTTTCAAAACTAAATGACGCATGCAGAAGAAAGACTACATTAAATCATTTTGAATAGGCAGTGATTTAATATATATATATATATCTGTGTGTATATATATATATATATATATAGATATGTATGTATATATATGTATATATACATATGTATATATATATATATATATATATATATATATATATATATATATCCCTTGATTCGCATATGTTATACATTTCTTGAATTTAATTGTGAATGAACCATAATTTTCAGATACCAGCTTCATATATATATATATATATATATATATATATATATATATATATATATATATATATATATATATATATATATATATATATATATATATGTACCTGTACTTGGGGACACCTCAATAATGTGAATACCTGTATAATGTGGACAGGTATGTCCAGGACCGAAATGTTAATTTTCTTGTAAAAAAACACCTGTCTATTGTCGACACCTGCCAACTGTGGACACTTTTCCAGTCCTAGAGGTCCCCACAATAGACAGTTTTCACTATGTATGTGTATATATATATATATATATATGTGTGTGTGTGTGTGTGTGTTTTTGTGTGTGTATGTGTGTGTGTGTGTGTATGTGTTTGTGTGTGTTTTCGCCATGTATCATGAATATGTTGTTTAGCAGAAGCGAATAGGCATGGGCGGGTTTCTTTAGGAACATCATAACCTTTAAATACTTGAGAGTTGGTTAACATCATTGGTATCAGAGTAGTTTATGCCTCTGTCAACTTACAAATTGAAATTTTGAGCAATCTCTAGAAATTTGACATTCAATATTAAATAGAATAGAGCAGGGAAAACAAGAGGCCTATGGGCCTAATGCTCTCATGATGTGTAATCTCATCACCAAAAATTCACTTTTTGAAATGCGAGCCTTCCGTGACCCTGAGAAATTGGTCAAGGTCATCCATATGATGCAAAATGTAACTTACACATGCGGTGCACCCCTTTGTCATTTGCGCCCTTCGCTTCGGTTCAGGCGCAAAAGAATACAATTGGCCCCAAATCGAATACCGCGCACTAGCTGTAATTTGCAAATGATCGAATGCCTGCAAAACAAAATCTTCGAGAATTAAGTAGGCCTAGTCTCCTTAAATAAATTGCTTTAGCCTGATCATGGATGGGCCTAATTATGAGCCCAATGGGTCATGGTCAACCAAGCATCTAGGATCATGACAGACGCATGTAAAAATACACTGTTGCCCGGAAGTGAAATTCTCTTGCCTGAAATTTTATATTTTTCTCAGAAAATAATTTCCTGGTGCTGCTTGTCATGATTTGCACATGACGCCAATGTGCCAAGATCAAGGTCACTCGGTCACCTAAATTTCCTAATAGGCCCAATAACACTTTTTCAAAGGCATTGTGCCCCACAACTTCGTTTGTTTTTCATGGGGTGCTTACTCTGCCCTCCCATCAAAGCTTTTATCGATTCACTCTTTAGCAGGATATTTCAAACTTGACTACGAAAATTTCAATATCAGTTTTTTAAAACATTGTCTCGGGGTGCATCGCAAAGCATCAAATATTGCAGTTCTTGGTGAACTTGGGCAATTACCAGTGTCACTGAAAATTTTGAGACTTGTCTGTAAGAACTGGTTTAGAGTTGTTAATTTACCAACCGATAGCCTTCTGTATGACGCATATTTATGTAATGTCACGATTTCATTAGAAGGGAAAAGCACGTGGTTACAAACTATTTCGGACACGCTACATGTTATAGACATAAAACATTTATGGGACAACTGCGGAAACAAAAGGGATTGTTTTCCGGAAAATATATTCAAAAAACATTCCCAAATTTTATTTTCGAAACAATGGAAACAGGAAACGGATAATTATGAAGCAGAAGATAAAAAATTGAGAAGCAATGTTTTATATAAAAGAGAATTTAGATTAAAAAATTATATACATATCATCAAAGATTTTACCATAAAGAAAAATATCTCAATACTAAGAATCAGTGCACATAATTTGGTGATTGAAAAAGAAAGGTACAAACGTCCATCAAAATTACCCATAGAAGTAAGACTTTGCGAGCAATGTATTCTCTTCGAGGACGAATGCCATTTTGCTGTCTCCTGTCAAAATGTGACCCCCAAAAAATTGTTAAATTCAATTTCGGACATGTTTCCAGAATTTTCTGGTTATACTGATCTGAAAAAGATTATCTTTATTATGGAATCATCAGATTATGAAGTGATCAGAAATTTTGGAATTTATATGAAAGACGTTATGGATATCAGCGGAAATCAATTATATATATATATATATATATATATATATATATATATATATATATATATATATATATATATATATATATATATATGTGTATATATATATATATATATATATATATATATATATATATATATATATATATATATATATATATATATATATATATATATCGATATCGGATACTTTCTCTCATGTCGGCCCTATTTACAAAATCAGTAACAATGTTTGAATAAATCAGAAATCTCTTCTTTTTTTTTCTTTTGCCAGGTGCGTATGGTAGCACTTGTCTCCTGGGGTTGTCTGATGTGTTTGTAGTTTATTATCACTGTTTTGTTTTTGGTTTTTTTTTGTCTCAACAATTTGTTTATATAGCGGTTGGTGCCGTTGATGTCGTGTTTCTCCAGTTGCTTGATGTTTGTGATACCGGTGTTCCTAAAGGCCGACCGTATAACAAAGCCTGGGACGCTTGCTATGAAGGCAAACTAAGTTATTTTCTACATAGAATTGGTGTCCTTGACATATCTGGGTGCTTCTGTGGTTCAGCGATTGAAGATGTTTGATATTATTATTGTTATTATTGTTACTATTATTATCATCATCGTCAGTAGTAGTAGCGTAATAATAATAATATTATTATTATCATTATTATTATTATCATCATCATCATCATTATTATTATCATCATTATCATTATCATTATCATTATCATTATCATTATCATTATCATTATCATTATCATTATTATTATTATTATTATTATTATTATTATTATTATTATTATGTGCCTGCTCCTTGGTTACTGCAACACTACCAAAACCACATTCTGTTGTTATTTTTCTTGCCTCGTTCACTTTGCAAACAGTATTGTAGGGTTCTCACAAATGTTGTTTGGTAGGAAAAATCATTCATGAATATATCTTCGCTGCCGGTCGTTTTAAATTAACAAACAATGGCTGAACGCAGTCTTTGTGTTCAAGCGTGCACGTACATGAAAGCAATAAATGACAGTGCTGTCATACTGACGTTTGATTCCATCTGTCCTTATCTTGTGGTTACCTTTAAGCGTGTGTTTATCTTGTCTTGTGTCCTGTCTCTTGTTTTTTTCTTTGTGATACCGTATGTGTAATTGAAATATTATAATATTACGAAATAAAATATGTCTAAATCAAACATTCGTTAACCTTAGTAAGTAACATAAACTCTACCTGTTAAGCACATTTGATAAGGAACAAATATAGATATACATCTCTGCTTTGCCTTTTAGCATTTTTGTTGTAGAAATCGAAAGTTGCAAAAAGAAAAAGGGAAAACACAATAAAAACACAAGCAAAAACCAGAGGCACTTCAATGCAAAGCATTAACTGGTGGTTCCACCTTTGCTTACATGTACGCGAGACTTGTGACCTTGAAAACGAGGTCTAGGTCATCAAAATGTTGTTATTCGAGGTAAATGTAAGTTTTAGGCAGCCAGCAAGTTTGACATATATCGCGTTAAGAAATCATGGATGAACAGACACAATTCTGTAAGCTGTTCGCCAAATAAACAGCATTTCTTTAAAATCACTGAAGCCTGACCTGTTCTTTAAACCATGTTGACCCTACCCAATATATACTCAACAAAAAAAAAGAAACGCAACTCGTCATTGGACATTAATTTTAAGATCATATTAATATTTTATTCCTATATATTGGTAGAAACGTGCTTCTTAATCTCTTGCCAAGCAATCCGGAAAGAATCAGAGATATTGGTTAAGCATGTCATTTTTTACAGATTATAAAAGAGGTTAAAGTCAAATCTCAAAGTTCACATTTTGGTGTGTAGTGAATAACGCGTGTGTCCACCCTGGGCTCGTTGCACAGCAACACATCTGCGACGCATGGACTTGATAAGCTTTTGGATGGTGGCCTGGGAAACCTGGTTCCACTCTTCCTGAAGAGCTTGGTGCAGCTGTTGACGAGTTGTGGGCACAGGTTCACGGCTTCTGATTTGCCTGTCCAGAATATCCCACATGTGCTCTATGGGAGAAAGGTCTGGACTGTGGGCTGGCCATGGCAGTACAGTCACTCTTTCTCCTCTGAGAAATGTTTGAGTCAGTCTTGCCGAATGTGGTCTTGCATTGTCTTGTTGCAATTAATGTTAATGCATTCTGTTGCAGGAATGGCACAGCCACGGGACGAAGAATCTCATCCCTGTACCTGGCGGCAGTCATGTTCCCTTCGATAAACATTAGCTGTGTCTTGGCCCTGTATGATATCCCAGCCCATACCATGGTACTGGGACCACCAAATCTGTCAGTCTGAATCACACAGGCATCAGCAAAACGTTCTCCCTTGCTTCGCCACACCCTGGTACTCCCATCTGCGTTAAAGACTCGAAAGCGAGATTCATCAGTAAACAAAATGTCATGCCACTGATGTTGAGTCCAACGAACATGGTTATTTGCCCAGTGAAGACGAGGTTGTCGTCTGGCATCTGTGAGAAGAGGGCCACGGTATGGTCTTCTGGCATGAAGCTTGCTTTCTCGTAATCTGTTTCGCACAGTCTGCCCTGAAATGCGGTTGTTGTGCGTTCCTGGTGTGGCTTGAGCAGTTTGAGTAGCAGGTGTTCTGA
Organism: Hermodice carunculata; assembly: GCA_964020975.1. Classification (NCBI taxonomy): domain Eukaryota; kingdom Metazoa; phylum Annelida; class Polychaeta; order Eunicida; family Amphinomidae; genus Hermodice; species Hermodice carunculata. Next base: position 40,051,309 of record OZ026616.1, read on the forward strand.
GATTTCTCAGGTGAATCAAATGAATATGTCTGTCTTGGTCTGGGGTGGTAACCCTCGGTCGACCACTTTGTGGTCTATCATTGGTTGATCCAGTCTCTTGCAGGCGCGTTCTCAGACGGGACATGGTTGACTTGTGGACCTGCATATGCTCTGCAACATCACTGGCTGCCATGCCTCCCATCAGCATGCCCACAGCCCTTTCTCGCTGAGCTTTTGAGAGACGCCCCATGACTGGCTTTGACTATCACCCTGTTCAAGTCAAACTGGGTATGATTTTGGAGTGGGTCAGTGTGCCTTTTTATTGAGAAAGATCAAGACACAGAAACAGGACATCACAGGATTCCAAAAATTGGGCCAAAAGTGACACACTCGCCTTAACAATAGAAACTGCCATTGGTCAGTATTGGGGCCAGCTGTCCAGTACAGAACCACGCTATGCAATGTCCTGGTCCCAGGTAGGAACGTCAGGCCATGTCAACTTTTTTTTTTTTTTTATAAAATACTTCTAAATGCGAAAATTATGGTTGGAGATTTGCAGTTGCGTTTCTCTTTTTGTTCAGTATATATTCCACCAATATTGAAGACGGTCCAGCCAGCGTTTTTTTTAGAAAAGCAAATATACATGCAATTGCATCTATATTCTCACAATGTTAACACATACACTATTAAAAATTAGTTCGTTTTTTTTTCAAAATTATGAACCCCGAAACTTATTGTAAAAATGAAGTCACTTAAAAGTGGTTTACTGGAAAACATTCACACACAATCACTTCAGAGAAACTTATTCCGGTTCCACCGCTGTGTTTGAAGAGGGTGATACCGCCAATGGGTATTAAAAAGTCGGAAATGTGAATTACCAACGGACAAATGGACGGACGATGATGTGAACAAAGGATGACAGACGCATGAGCATTCCAGCCAGTGCTGCTAAGTTATGCAAAGAAGGTACGAATGATTTAGTTCATTCACTTCAAATTCTATTTTTCATTGCTTTTTGCATGATTTTACTAGCACAAATAGAACTTTTACTATCACCAAAGTTTCCACTGAAAGGCACTCGCTCTATGTTTGAACACTAAACCACGATTGGGATTTATCCAGCTACCACCAATCACGTATGATATTTACATTTCCTCGTTAATTCTGCACCAGTGGACTCTATAAAGTACATTTTAACAAGCCGGGGTTTTGTGTGTCGCAAGAAAGATCCCCTGTGATTTATGTAAGGTTGGCTTGTTTGCATCCAATACTTTTTTTTTTTAGTTTTCATGGTAAAAAGATCAGGGTTATTAGGCGTTCCATCTTCAATAATTGATGCCTAATTTCTGGAAAATTCTTCAAAATCTGTAAAATAATAGGGGTCAATAATAAAGAGAACTATATCACGAAATGATGGAATATTTATATTTATGGCCCTTTTGTGCAGCTCTCTTCTATATAGGACTTCCTCTGGGGTACACTTGTGGCCATGTTTATTCTTGGCGTGAATCGATAAATGCATTTGCTTCACTACCTTGCCCATTTTGCTGAAGATATGAAAACAACCAATATACCATGGACTGAAATGTGTAATGTCAATTTCTAATGAGAAAGCAGTAATAAATCGTATAAACTATGCTCCATTATGCCGGAGACGCCCCGAGGCAACCCCTTCTCAGTCCATTGCATGGATGCCGAAAGTATCGTTTAATCGTGGTTTAATTATTGTACTTAAGTATAATTTTTTGTGTGTCCAGCAGAACAGCTTACGCAGTATTATTTCGTTTTTATTCACCATTAATAACTGAAAGAGAAATAAGTAAATGATAAAAAAGAAAAAAAAACAGTCATCCATAATACACACATTTTGTTGTAAATATGGTAATTTGGGTGCAGAACTCCCAAGTTTGTAGCATTTCCACAATTCTTGTGTGCATAGTATTCGATTACATGTAAAAAACAATTTGATTATGTGGCGACGTTCAGCATTATCTTAAAGATCATTAAATACCTTCTGAAAATTTCCCACAAATTCACGTTTCTTTTAATGCGTGGATTGGTCAATTTTGCCTTCAGAATTATTGCACGAAAATTCCATTAAAGTAAAGACCATTGTTTACTCTATTAGATAAAATTGTGGTGTATGGTTGACCAAACCACATTCACTTGCACAAAACCACATTAATTTTCTTGTGCACGACTTTTTATTTGGTTGCGATATTAGATAGGGATGGTGCAATCATGCATTTTATCCAATTACCGACTTTCCAACTCTATATTTCTGATTGCCGATTCCGATTTCCTATTATTGCCTTATTACTTTTGTTGATTGCAAAATACAAGCAGAATGAAAGACATTCACTTAGGTCCATTTGTTAAACGCAATATAGTGTAGCACGTAGTCATTTGTGTCATGACCCCAAATTAAAATGAAACACGAGCCTCGCATCTGGTAGCCACCATGATAATGAGACTGAAAAGGATTGGTCATTTTAACCTATATCTGGTCATCTGCACAGACAGAGTCAACAGCGAGCACCCGGGACTCGACGGGTGAACCTGCTGACCGGGGGCACAGAAATTGGAAAGGCTTCCTCTCATTTCTCATCCAAACTTTTTTGTGAGCGAAAAGTTTAAAACAAAATAAAATAAATTAAAAGACTCCGACGACATTTCAGCCAACGGTTGCTGCTAACCGCTAGGAAAGTGTTGAAAGATCCATATTGCACAAAAGGTTTGCAAAGAGACTGATGAGACGTTTTAAATATTAGAAATCGGACGTACAAAAGTAACGATTTCCGATATTTTATATTGAAATTTTATGGTCCCTGTTATATGTTACCCTGGACAATTCAAAGGATCAGGAAAAGTCTACATATCTGCCGTCTAGTCCTTGGCCAAGTATATGAGGAATGATTAAACCTTTCTTCGGAGGAGGCCGACATATTCATCCCTGACATATTTATGTCCGTGCGCCAACACAGACATATTGTTTTTCCGTGAATTACATCTGTCTGTCAACACAGACATACTGTTACAGACATACTGTTTTACTAGGAATTCCTTCTTTCTTTCTGGGCAAATTTGTCCGACATTTCATTTGCAAAATATTATATGGAGCAATGAGTGTACTTCCATGCATGATGTCTTGAGTTTTTGTGAAGAGCTTGAACGGTTTTGAAAATTATGCAAATTATGGTCATTTGAAAATTTAAATATTGAATATCTCCAAAATTATTATGGCACAGATAACCAATCCAACTCCAATTAATATGTTTGTAACACTGCACATTTTCATAATTTACATGTGACCTCTAAAGGGCAAGGTCACGGTCATTTTGCAATTTGAAATTTTCATATCTCTGTCAATTTGTACCTAATTTTGGTCATATTGGGCTCAAATTGTAGATTTTGTAGCACTGCGTATTTTTGTGACGTACATGTGACCTCTCAAGGTCAAAAGGTCCAGGTCAGCTGGATCTTTGAAATTTTCATGCAGCCTAACTCTGCCAATCTTCATCCGCTTTTAACCATATTGGAACCAAATTGTAGGTATTGCAGCACTGCATATTTTTGTAATTTACATGTAATCTTTATAGGTCAAAGGTCAAGCTTTTCATCACATTGGACTCAACTTGAAGGTATTGAGACACTGCACATTATCGTAATTTACATATGCCTTCTAAATGTCAAAAGTCAAGGTTATTTGGCCCTTACAAATTTTCATTTATCCATATCTTGCTCATTTTTTTCTGATTTGATTCATACTGGGCTTAAATTGAAGATATTTTAACGCTGTACATTTTTGCAATTTAAATGTGACCCCTAGAGGTCAAAGGTCAAGTTCATTTGGACCTTTGAAATGTTCATCTATCTATTACTTGGTCAATTTCCGTCCAATTTTAAACATGTTGGACTCAAATTGTAGGTATTGCAGCTCTGCACAGTTTTTTTTTTGGTAATTTACATGTGACCTTTAAAGGCTGTAAAGGTCAAAGGTCAAAGTCATTTTGCCATTTGAAATTTTCTTCTAGCCATAACTATGTCATTTTTTATCGGATTTTTTTTAATATCTTGGGCTCAAATCAGAGATATTGTAACACTGCATATTTTTGGAACCACATGTGACCTCTCACACCTCAGAAATATTCATGGAGTCATAACTCTGCCATTTTTTATCCAATTTTAACCATGTTGGACTAGGTATGCAACACTGCATATTTTTGCAATTTACATGTGGCCTCTAATGGCCAAAGATAATTTGCCCCTTTGAAATTTTCTTCAAGCCACAACTTGGTTCATTTTCATATGATTTGATGCATGTTGGGCTTAGCTTGTAGATGTTGTAACGCTGTATTTTTGGTAATTTATATGTGACCTCTAAAGATCAAAGGTCAAAGTCATTTGGACCTTCGAAATATTCATTGAGCCATAGCTTGTACAATTTTTATCCCATTTTAATCATGTTGGACTCAACTTGTAGGTATAGCAACATTGCATATTTTTGGAATTAAGATGTAACGTCTAAAGGTCACAGGTCAATGTAATTTGGACTTTTCAATGTCATTTGGAACTTTTAAAGTTTTATCTTGCCATAATTTGGTCAATTGTCATCCTGTTTTAATCACATTGGACTCAACTTGTAGGTATTGAGACACTGCACATTTTCGTAATTTACATATGCCTTCTAAATGTCAAAAGTCAAAGTTATTTGGCCCTTAGAAATTTTCATTTATCCATATCTTGCTCATTTTTTTCTGATTTGATTCATGCTGGGTTTAAATTGAAGATATTTTAACGCTGTACATTTTTGCAATTTAAATGTGACCTCTAGAGGTCAAAGGTCAAGTTCATTTGGACCTTTGAAATTTTCATCTAGCCATATTTGCAACTTTTGGAAGCACACACAGATTTTCCTTGAAGCAAATCTTCTTTTCTAGATAAACATCAATTGCACATCAGGTTTTGTGTCACAGTAGAGATTTTAAGCGACAAAAATGATTATAGGCTCAAATGAAACACTTCAAGCAACACAGTAAGGCATGTCTATCAGTTGCCTTAAGTGATCCGTATTGTCTTCTGTCTGTTAGATCAGTCTCACGTAAGCAAACGGTTTAACCTTAGGGAGGAATAGAGAGACAGTCATATCAATCAAAACATTAGATGAATTGCGTGAAAGTTTAAATACAGAGTGCCACAACTGCTTCCAGTTCCCGAAAAGAAGCTGCAGAGAAAATTTATACTATGACAGCAAAGTCACGGATTCTCCCTTGAGACTAACACGCCAGAACAAGACTTAGTCATAACTTTCCCTGGCAACAAATCCAGCCTGCGTTAAGGAAAACTGTTGACAATGGACATGGTATCCAGACAGAGCTCATCGGAATTTTGATTCAAAATATTTTTTCGAATGTGAATATTAGAGCAGAAACGTTCTCGAAGACGATATTTTACATCCGGGCGCTTAGGACGATTTCAGCCGGAATGGGTTAAAAGTAATCCTTAGATGGGTGTAACTGCAGGCAGTAACGCTTGCTTCAAGACAGCGTGTCATCTCGCAGCTGCATGCCGTACTGAGTGTCATTTTACAGTGAATTAGGAACCATGGCCGGTAATTCTTTTCTAATGGCCTGTCGTTTGACGGGCGATTTACACACTCACGTACATGCCTTGCCTTTGAGAGCTCACTTTAGAGAGCACTTGTGAAAACCCTTAGCTCACTCGGAGCACAAAACTGAAATCTAGTAAAAGTTTATTTACGACAGGTCTTGGCCCATGGGATGAGTGTTGTCTTGGTTGGATTGTCCTGCTGGCAGTAAATATATTTGCACTGGGATATTCCCCAGGATATCGCATGGTTCTTTGTCTATTTCTGGTTACTTTTCAGTTCTAATCGTGTACTCTTCTCCAGGAAGCTATAAATGACTAATGCAAAGATCTGGTCTGCTTATGTGACTTTAACGTGATGTTCTGTATGTGTAATTATGGTTCTAATACTCTGGTTGCGAGTTACACAGACAAAATAGGCGTGTCTTGCATGTAAATTTGCTGAATTGTATACTGACACACACACACACACACACACACACACACACACACACACAAAAAAAAAACCTTCCTTATTCGGCACATACGCCTTAACGCGGTGAAAAAATGTACGGATCACAAGACCTTTGGCAAATCTCCCATGAACACGTGTATCTGTAGACGGGGTTGCTTCGGTTTACTCCAAACTGCGCGTGTGACACCCAATACAAGTATTTAATATGGATTGTTTCCACAACCAGAGTCCTATAAATAATTCAATAAATGAATGAATGAATGAATGAATGAATAAATAAATAAATAAATAAAATAGTGTGAATAACATCGTTAATTACATTTGTTTGCATTTAATGGCCAGCTATTTTTCTTGCAATCATACCTTCATCTCTTGTTCAATCTCAGCATCCTTTTGATTGAGTAGTAAAGTCTGTCCCCGTGTCTATTGGATGTTAATATCACAGCAGCAGAGCATCCCAAATTTATTCCCATAATAATTTTGGATATGAAAATACCAATCAACTATGAGTTTTAGAAAGGTACTGCTACTCTGGAAATATTTTAAATCATTTGATAACTTTGTGTATTTTTGGAGACATGTTTGGCGCGGAGCAGTCAATGATTGAGGTGTGGTACACAAATGCACCTGTAAAAAATACAATTACATGACCCCTCCCCCATTTTCTTGGTTTGAACTTGTTGCTATCAGTATCAACTTGAGGTAGGATGCAAAGGAAGTTGTGATTTTAAGTTTCAAATAGGAGAAAAAAAGCCAGTCAATGTCGCTATTTTAACATGTAAATACATAAAGCCCAGGTTACTGGTCCAAGACCCACATTCCCGGTTTCCATGGTGGAAAATGATTTGCTGTGCGCATGCTCAGATCATCTTCGGCTGCTCTTATTAGCGAATGAATAAGCGCTTGTCCACTACAAATTTACAAAATGATAGAGCCCCGAGACAATGTTTCTGCCGAATATCGGATTTATTCACCCTATAATAGCTCCTTCTAGGGTCAACTAATGCGTATAAGAAGCACTATCTCTTTTTTCCACATTAACATGTCTTTTTTCAATATCCGTCAATGCACGCAAGTCCGAATCTTTCCTTCAATCAACAGAACGCCAGTTCCTTTAAATGTATTAATCAAGATATTTGCCTCACTCGATCAGAAAAAGCAGCCATCCATTCTAAGAACGGAAATTACAGCAAGCATTAACCCATGCGGTTTCAGATCATCACCATCATTTGTCCGACCAACGTTATTGTCCAAAAAAGGGTCCCTGAAACTGACTGGTGACACTGTAAGGTTGACATGCACGTTGCCCTGATATTAGTGTAGGACGTTTAATCAACGGATGAAAACAATATCACAGATAGGAAAGAACTTTATAAGCAACGACAGCTCTTTTGTTTGAATAAAGGAGTTTGTCGGCATATAATAGTTAATTACATAAAGGGATATGGAAAAGAAAAAACCGGAAATTAGGCCATAGAAAGTGAAAAATACCTGACGTATTCGTGCGAAGCATTATAAGAGAATACGTCTATGTAGCTGCATGTGATTTCTGACTCTTTCATGAGGCACCGATAGACCAGATGAAGATTGGTTTGTACAATTGTCTCATTTTCATTAATTAAGATGACGAATATTTTTCATTTTACTGCAAACTATTATGGCAAGCCAAGGTACATATAGTCATTGTCAGAATTATTTATACTCCGTGATAAATACTGCTACCATATTACAAAGAAAGTGTTTGTTCTCCACTGCAGAGCCAAAATATTAATGGAGAACTATTAATATAGTTATTATTCTGTTTTTCATTTCGTGGAAAATCGAAAAGAATGGGGGGGGGGGCATTAAAAAGCATACATGCCACTTGGAATACTTGTTTAAGCTGTACAAAAGCCGACATAATCATTTTGGCTGTCACGTGTTTTAATGGCATGCACTGGTATGGTTTCAGTCACGAACTGTAACTGAAACAGCGCCATGCAAAATGCTAAAATGGGTTTATGGCATAAAGAAAAGATAATATTGAAATGTCAGTGCCAAACTGCCAAGCAACATACTTAAAAAATGTAATAAATCGTGAGTCATTGCCGAAACACACAGACATGAATTGTGTTTTTAAAGTCAAAAATAAATATTTGTACATTACATTGATGTTTTTGTTTCTGAAATACAAACTGGCATATATCATAAAGCCCACTCGGGGCCTGCATATTGACATTGCAGGCAAAATTAGAAGGCCTGTCAATTTTAATGCTGCCAAATAAAATTTACGATGATGAGATTCTTCATCGGGTCTCAATTTTGGACCAAGCAAGACTGACGATGACTGTTGAGGATAAGCATTTTAAACAATGATCCAGTTTCGAAAAAGTTCTAACAAGGTGGCCTTACAGTTAAACTTGCATCATATGCATTGATTTTAACAAGTAAAATATTTGAAATTCATCCTATTCGATGAAGAAACGATCACAAAGTGCTTTGTCATGCGGATAAAGAAACAATGACGGCCAATTGGCAGCAGTCACACCAAACGCAGTAGAATATGTCAATTGCGACTACCTGCGAGAATGTAGAAAATAGGTCTGAATAGAAGAATGGTTTCAATGCGGACTATCAAATGTTACACAAAAAGAAAAGCGGGATATGGGAGTGATTTGTTCAAGCAGAAGTCTTCATAAGAGGATTTTACTCTACATGGAGGTTTGAATGTTCGTATCGTGTTGCGTAGACAATGTAAGGGGGTGGGTAAGGGGTTTCCCGTACTGGCGTACTGGGGCTTTTTATTTACCGTACTGGCGTACAGGAAGCCCTCTTATTTTACGTACTTCGTACAATCCAAAATTTTGAAAGATTTTTGTTTTCCGTACTGCGTACTCTAGAAAAATAATTACCTGTACCAGCGTACTGAACCCCCCCCCTTACCCCCTTCATATAAGGCACACCCCTTTAAATCTCAAGTCTTTCTCATGCCAAAAGTAAGAAAGTAAACACAGAGGGCACTAAACATTACAGCTGGCAGGATTGTATTTTGCAACCTTTTTTCTTGCCAGGTTTGGAGGTGTAGTGCTAGTGGCAAGATGTGTATACAAGATGTTTTAAAGAGGCAAAAAATTTTGTACATAACATTGTTTTTATTTTACTTTTATCAAATTATATTTGTATCAACCAATCTAATACATACATACATACATACATACATAAATACATACATGAATGGACGAGTGAATGAATGAATAAATATATAAACAAATAAGTAAATATGTATTTTTTAATGTCCGTAGCTTGTATAGGTATGGAACTCTCGATGTCATTTTGCTATCAGTGTGGTCAAATGTTATGTTAACATTTCTGCTTTAAGTAAACGCGTTTTTATTTCACTTCTTTTTTGCACGAGAGATATTCATCTAAGATTTTCCTTTCCTCCTCCTTCTATTTCTTTTTATAACATACATCCCAATGTACCAAAACTGAAAGATTCCAGGCATCAATCTTTTGCAAATCTGATTCCAGTACTTTCCTGCTGTATTTAGAATGCACAGATGAATAAATATACAAGCAATCAATTTTATCATCTCGAAGAAAAATGTAGATTTTTTTTTGAGAAGTACGTTTCAAAAGTTCAGCAATAGACTGAAATATAAGAAATGCTTTCTATTGAAATCAAAAAATTGTTGAGGTTACTTTGCTAAGATAAAATATATAGTCAATAGTCGGTTTATCTTCTAACCAACTTCATAAATGTTTAGAGTAAATCCTCTCTTGATAAAATATAAATGCAGCAACATGGTGCTTACTCAGCTCTTAGCTGTGACATGCCAAGAGGTGCTGTTAGTTATCAAGGGGGAAGATGCAACAAGTAGCGTTTCCCGTCTTTAACATGTGTTTGTAAGGGTCAATTCTGATCTGATTATCATGTGATACAATTTGTATTGCAAACACCTTCAAACATTCAGGTCTATAATGCCACATGACAATATACACTTCCTTTGCTGGCGAGGGATCCGGATGGTGGTTTCAAGAGACTGACAAAATTTCGGGCTATGTAAGACATTAGTGTGTTAAAAAGTGAAACAGTTCCTAGGTGGTATTTGCAATGGTTCACACATATTTCATTGATTTAATTGAGCAATAGGGCATGTGTTTATGTCAATCCTGTCTGGCCATCCAAATAAAACAAACAGCACAGATTTAAGAAACACTGAAAATACTACTAGCATGGGAAGATAATATTGCTGAACAGAACATTCGACATAAAAATATACTCTTGGGTGACCTTTATAAAAGTCAGTGTAAAATACCTCTTTCTTACACCAACCAAGATTCAATTATCGTGTTGATTAACTTTTTTTGTACTTGCTTGTTTGCGTAAGCTTGACGATCAATTACTGGCATTTGTGTAATATAAAGCGTGAAAGCATCATAAACGAATGTAACCAATGATTGTACTCACATCAATTTGGTTTTCTTTGGAAATATCCCGGTACAAACTCCATTCGTTGCTTGAAGCAAACACCATACCCTTTGCCATAGTTTGGTCAGAGTGCTGGGCTAAAACAGTATCCCAGGCCAAATGGGGAGAATCGTTCAGGTCAATAGGCGTACCGTCTCCTCGTGCTGCCACAATATTGACGTCACGTCTTGCGTTTCGGACGAGATTACCGGAAATATATCCAAGTCGGTCGGGAACTCTCCGGCGCCGCCTAGCGTAAACTACGACAACTATAATGAGGACCAGCACCATGAATATCAAGGCAAAAGATAAAGAGAAAATGATGATGAAATTGTCGGGTATTAGCCCATAGGAAGTCGACATACCAATTACTTCAGGTCCTTCTTTCCTGTCCACGACATAAACAGAGACATTTGCGGAACCTCTGAACGAAGGGGCTCTGTTATCTGCTGCGATGACAGTAAATGAGTAAAACGCTGTATTGTTTCTGTCAAGAAGAATGTTTGTCCGTATGACGCCAGTGTGACCGTCAATATTAAAATCCCTGGAACCAACGTCTTCAGCGAAAATGGAATAAGTAAACTGATTAAACAATTTGGAATCGCCATCTGTGGCAAACACTCTGCCAACTTCAGTTCCAAGTGGCTGTTTTTCCAAAACGTGGAAGCCATAGTGTGATTGCGTAAATGCTGGTATTTCATCATTAACGTCAGCAATAGAGACCTCAATCGTTGCTGTGGCATCTTTAGAAGGATTACCTTGATCTTGACCCACAACTTGAAATTCAAAATTTTGTATTTTTTCGCGGTCAAATTCAGACGCAGCAGTTATTATGCCCGTTTTCGGATTGATACGAACCCTGTGACTGTCTTCACCAGTCAACTTGTAACGAACTTCTGAATTCTTTCCTGCGTCCTTGTCCGTTGCATTAGCGCGGAAGACGAAGGCACCAATCTGGTTATTTTCCCGGATAGTGACTGAAAAAGTGTGGCGGGAAAACACAGGCCAGTTATCATTTTGGTCAAGGACGGAAACAGTGATCCGCTTTCTGGATGATTTCGCAGGCTTTCCGTGATCAATGCAGCTAATCATCAGCAAATACCGTGCTCTGGTCTCCCTATCCAACTTTCGAACGCTGACTAGTTTATATTCTGTGGCGTACAAATTTTGCAGGCTAAAATAATTCCGATCATCCAAACGACACTTAAATTTACCATTCCGCCCGTCGTCTGGATCGACCACATTTATGTGAGCAACAAATGACAAGGGTTCCATATTTTCAGAAATTTGAACTTCTCCTGTGTCAGGTAAGGCACGTACTGTTATTACAGGGGCGTGATCATTAACATCAACAACTGTGATAATAATTTTGGCTGCCACTGGTACAGAACCAGCACCGTTGTCTCTGGCAGTGACGGACAAAACATAACGTGACTGCCTCTGGTGGTCAAGTTTACCCCGAAGAAAAATAACTCCTTTGCTTTCGTCAATACCAAATGTGCTTCCGTACTGGGTCTCTGATTTTGAAGTAAATTGGTACGTTATCCTGCCGTTTTGCCCGGCATCAGCATCAAACGCTCGTAATTTTAGGACTGGGTGTTGCAGAGTGGCATTTTCTAAAACGCGCACCTGGTATGAGTCGTTTTCAAACTGTGGAATGTTATCGTTTACATCAGACACAACAATATCAAGCAAAATACTGCCAGACTTACTTGGTGTCCCACCATCGTAAGCTATAATAGTCAATTCATGCCTAGAAAGTTTTTCTCTGTCCAGAGCCCTGGTAAGAACCACTTGTATGCCCCCACCTTCAACGATCCGCTTTGTGTTTAGAGTGAAGTAACTGGAAACAGACGAAAGTCGATACCCCTGGACTCCATTTTCGTTAGTGTCCAAATCTATGGCTTCCGGAACTACAAAAACTATGCCCGGATTTTTATTCTCTGGTACCGTAATGCTTAATTTCTCCTCATTGAAAGACGGTCGATTGTCATTGACATCTATGATGATAACACGTACTTTGATCACCTGAAAGTATTGATTTGGTCGTACAGTTATATCCACAGACAAGATGCACTCTGACTTTGTAAAGCACAATGAGTCCCGGTCTATTCGTTTTGCTATCCTTAAAATCCCATTCTTGGCGTCAATTCTCAAGTAATCCGTTCTAGATGCGTCCGTGGCAATAAGAGAAAAAGTTAGCTGGTTGAGTACCGAAGCAGGGACATTTGTACGAATAGCCGAATCGTCCAATATATTGCCAATAACTGATCCAATTGTACGCTCCTCATGAATGCGATATTCCAATGTCCTCATGGTAAACACTACAGTCAGTTTGCATGTAAGAAGTATATGTAAACTTAAGCTGAGAGAATAGCCTACGTGAAGCATCTTGTCCACCGGACATTTCCTGCTCAGCTCATGGGTAGTATCCTAGGACTGACTGCAACCACCGACACATGATGGTCTGATGCATGTCTCTTGTATGTGAATACAATTACTGTCGCTGTAATGAATGTTATTTCTATTAGTCCAGTCGTGGACGTCAATTAAAGATTAGCTTGCATCAGCCGCATTGTGGGGCATCTCAGCATCTGCCAGCAAAAGAAACAATATTGTCCTACTCGCCTTACAGCAATGTCCTCAGTGAAAACCAATCCCGCTCTTTTGGGAAAAAACAAAATCTTATTTGAATATAATTATACCCTTTGTCACATCATTTGGTATAATTTGTTATTATGAAAATTCGTCTCCCGAGTGAGAGAAACAAAAATCAGAAAAAAACAATGGTCTTGGTAATGGTGGCACGTCAATGCGCCGCTGACTGGCTGCTTAGATGCAGAACACAGCCAGTGTCTGAAAACTATAGATTGGCTTTCGGGACTCGCTCAAGCGCAAATGACACTTACGTGTTGCACACATCTGAGCCGAGGTTGACGTGTCCAGGGAACATCCAGTGACTCATTTACATATACGTCTACGTAAAACCATCTGAAAACAATTCACAAACCACACACAAAAATATGTAAAATGACTCCAGCACCTAAATCCAGCAAAAATTAACTTGAAAAGAGACGTATGGTAACATACATAAAACAAAGGCTGTCCTTGAATCGGACTGTAGCACTGGAAATTATGAGTAGGCAGAGAACGTGGTTGCGAGAAGACAACAACTATTACTCGGGGAAATTCAATGTCGGTTCATGTGTCAGGCGCAGTTCGTGTTAAGTTAGCATGGCTGAATTAACAAGAGACATTTAATGCATAGAACAAATTTACCTGAGCTTTATTGTTGATATACACTAGTGACAAATTCACGATAAGTTGAGAAATGTAATTTTGTGGAACCAGATAGCATACTATGAAATTACCATTCGACATGCGCCACTGAAGCCTGTTTTACTTCTTGGGCCAGCTGCTGCGGATTTTTCTGCGAGTTATTTACATTGAAAACAAGTAACATCTGTGTTAAACAATATTCATGTTCCTGGTTTTAAATAGTTTAAACATATTTATTGAATAAAGCTTGGTAAACCAGTAGGATTGGAGGAAGGCAACGCGCTTATCTAGTCTACCGTCCCTATATACATATACTGAAACTTACACAGCAATAAATCACAAGGCTGTCCAGATAAGGACCATGTAATAGTTATTATGAAAATACCTTTCTTATTAAGCAAATAAACAATTATTTTGCCACTTGCGAGTGCTAATCAAAAATATTGAAAGCGATATAAACATATTGATAGTTTTTGTGCCAAAGACATTATTTTCATGTTTTTTATATGATTTTTTTAATTGAACGTTTAGAGTCGGTGGCTAAAAAGATTTACCCTCGGATATTTTGGTATAGTCTTACGTCAATGTTTAATTGTAATAAAATATAAGTGAAAAGAAATTATAAATAATAAATTTAAACCAATTTACAGCATATGTTTGTTTTCCTCAGACGACATATCTGGCTCCATATGCCCTTGGGTTATTTATCTACGCAGTGAGTCTGTACACTAATCATTACCTGCAAACTGTGTGTTAAGATATGCTGCAGAATTCAATGTGCGTCATGAGTTTCTTTGCACAATACCCGAATAAAGCCAGCGCGGATGCAGCTATAGAAAGACAAAACATGTAGCCAGTTGTACAGGGTCGCTTAATATCAAAGACATCCGCCATCTGGGACTGCGGCCAGGCACTGAAAGCAACCATGATACTCGTGACTACAATAGTTGTCATCAATACATGACCCCTGCTGGAAAAGTCGCATGATTGAAAGATGGTATTACGGATGTTAGTATAATAATGCGTGATAAAGATGTGTTTTGAGGTATTTTTGACTTCTGCTTTTATTATGTCATGACAAATTGCACCACTAATGACCTGCTTTCCATATTGTGTCTTCCAGCTCTCTCATAGAATACAGAGTAGAAAATCGATACGAGACAAACTAGCACACGTTGCTAAATATACAACCAATCTTGCATCAAAGACTAGAAATTTGCAAAGCTCTCCTCTATTGTGTTTTATCCAGATCGTGTTTGTTGTCCGATGAAAACGACAAAATAATCACGTAGAGGTACACATAACACATGTCAAATTGAAACGCTATATGAACCAATTATTTCACACCTAATTTATATATATATATATATATATATATATATATATATATATATATATATATATATATATATATATATATATATATATATATATATATATATGCACAAAAATACTTTTATATATTCCATGACCATTGTGATGAATTTCTTTGGGGATTTAGTGCAACTTTGGGTCCCTTCATTTAAGCCACGAGTAGGATTCTCTTTAATCTTGGTTTCTTACCGTGCATCTACTCAATCTACAATGACTCACCATGTGGCACAACGTATTTTCTGATTTTCAAACTCCGTAATTTTTAACTAAGAGTAAAAGCTTGTCTATGTACTTCTCTTCGACGTCATTGCCTGGGGTACCTCCAAACTTGATAAAGATTTACCTTGGGTGGGCCTCTACCAAATTTGTTGATTGATTGCGCTTCAGTTATTTTGGATATTTTATTATTTCATCTTTTTTGTTGTTGTTGTTGTTGTTGTTGTTGTTGTTGTTGTTGTTGTTGTTGTTCATTGTTTAGCAAATCTTAAAACAAAACTTTTCCATGAAACCACTTGACCACTTGTTTCAAACACACAATACCGCTTCTTGTGCCTCAGCACCTTAACGTTTTCAACAGGGGGCACCAGCATTTCTACATTCCAATGATGATCTGTATGTTTCTGTAATTTTTGACGTTTCTGAAACCGCTGGTAGGAATTTCTTAATAGTCAGTGGAAACGTACCATCATCAATAATTTCAAAACCGTGTTCACCATGCAGTACTGCTACCATTACCTAATTATTCACGATGCGTTAAAATTTATCAACCATCTATAGAAGAACATTTTAGCATGGTAAGCAAAGGGATGCAAATGCCTGTATATGTATTGTAAATCGGTAAAATACTGGCTACACACCTACAAAAAAAACTATGACATAAATTCGCTGGTCTAGTGATGTCTATTAGAAAACCATGTATAATATCGCGAAGGAAACATTTTTTGGCTTAAATATATACATGATACTTGAGAGTGTGTTCTTATGCAAGAAACGTGGAACAATTTTGGCGGTCATAGCACCAATGGTACTGTGTCTGTTTTCAGAGAACTTCTGCAGAATACTGACGAATCTCAGTGGCTTAACCACACAAGAGGATCTGGTAAAAATAACCAACACAAATTACGAAATTATTGTAAATTTGATATTAAATCTGAGTCAGAGTCCTATCTAAGCGGCTTTATTCCAGTCATGAAAAGACAAGCTTTCACTAAACTGAGGATCAGCGCCCACACTTTGGCGATAGAAACAGGCCGCTTTACCGGACCAAAAACACCACTTGCGCAAAGACAGTATTCCATGTGTGACATTGATACTATTGAAGATGAAGAACATGTGATATTATATTGTAACTTGCACAATAACGTCAGGGAAGATTTATTTGCAAATTTAAACAACTACTACAGTGGGTTTCATTTGCTAACCGAGATGGAAAAATTTATAGCAATAAAGCATTGTGCAGATAGCCCAGCGGTTTTTATTTTATGTAAACAAGTGCCTCCGGCTGTGCCCAGGTAACATATTAAACTGACATCAAAAGAGGTAATGTGTAAAAGGGGAAAGAACATACATTTTATTTCAACATGTTTCAACAAATATCCAAGTTACCCAAAGCCTAACAAAAATAAATCTGTGGTTCCGGTAATCTGAGAGACCCTACTAAAAAGGCCCAACCCTAAAATTAATGGAACAAAAAAATAGTACATTTAAGCCGCCCTTCTCTAATAAACACTGGTTGACCCAGGCCACTGCTACAAACTCAGTCCAAGACCCAAGTCGCCCCCAAAAGTCCGTAATTTTTTCAATGGCCCAAAGTGACCTGCACGGCCCAAAGGGCCGAAGGCATGCTGGGGGGGGGGGGGGGTCTGGGGGATAGACCCTCCCCCCAGCACTCTCCCTCTACGGAAAATTTTGAATTTGAGCATGCAAAATTGTTTATGTAGGGAGTTTCGAGTACCTTACCTTCACATGGTTGACGAAATCACAATATTTTAGTCATCATTGTACTGATTTGGCTATTTTCCCCCAGATTGTACAAAAATCTGATGAAATTAGCAAAAATTAATAAAAAATAAATTTAAAAGAAACTTCGCCATGTTATCAATTAAGTTAAGACAAACTTTGCATTCATTCATGTAAGGCTTTAGAGAATTTTTGCACACATATTATGGTTATCAATTCGGCGAAAATAGCAGATAAATTACCCCGCAATTAGCAAGATGTATATTTTCTCTGCAAAAGGAAAAAGGAAAAATACATTAAGATAATCACTAGGCCTGAATGTACTTAACTTTTATCACTGAATGTTGTTTGATAATATTTTATGCAGACGTATGCCAGAATGGTGCAATATAAAGCACTCCAAACTATGATGCATGGGAGTACCAAATGCCTAGGGAATCTTGCCCGGGCTAATTTCCATGGTGGACCACAACATAGAAATAGCAGAAATGCAAGTATGAAATCGGAAAAATATTAAGTTGCTTTGCACAGGTTTGTAGCTGAAATGCTTTGATTAATTATTTATGAATTAAACGATTGGTCTAAATTTTCAATAAATTAATATGTAAATAAATATAAGCACCAAGTGTACTTTTTATAATTCCAGGGACCTGCTATATTATATAAATTGCAGGTCCCTGATAAAACTAAGATACTGAAACTATAGATAAATAAAGCGGTCTCCCTCCAGCACTCTCATCTCATGCATCAAGAATGATTTCACCTTATTTTTGAAAATGTTCTTACATTCACTCTCTTTGATATACCCTGGCAGGTTCTGCATGGAAATAGGTATAATCATAGTACAGTAGTACCTGCAATTATCGACCCAGTCCCCACCTGGTCAAAACGACTAGATTTCCTTGGCACGGGCACTTTTGCAATGTTCAATGACCTGAGGCGCAAGACCACGGTGCTGTCCAATTGCAGCAGCAAATTTACATTCCCTAGATCATTTTCTCAATAAACTTCTTCACATGAGAAACACTTCATTTGGCTGAATTCTATAGCATATTTCAGGAACTGTGATGCAAAATATAGGAAAATTGTTCCAGTTGGACAACTTTAGACCAGCTGCAACACGCAACCGACCAGCAAAATCACCCCCACAAACAACCACCCGTAAAAAAAATCCCCCAAAAACAAAAAAAAACAAAAACAAAAAACAAAAAACAAAAAACAAAACACCAAAAAACCAAAAAAAACAAAAAAAAACAAAAAAAAAACAAAAAACAAAAAACAAAAAAAACAAAACAAAAAAAAAACAAAAACACAAAAAAACAAAAAAAAAAAAAACAAACCAAAAAACCCAAAAAAAAAACAAAAACAAAAAAAACAAAAAAACAAAAAACAAAAAAAAAAAAAAAACAAGCAAAAAAACAACAACAAACCCCCCCCCCCAAAAAAAAAAAAACAAAACAAAACAAAAAACCCCCCAAAAAAAAACAAAAAAACCCCGGTCGTTCAAGTCAACCGTAACCAAGTTGTAAGACAAAGTTAACAGAAAAGCTGGCCAACGTGTGCCGTTATTTTGCAGTACAGTCAACTCAAACACAGCTACTTATTTCAACTTGTCTGGACGGTCAACTTGGGCCGGGGAAAAAGCATAGCTGCTGCTTATAGCCACCATGGGCTCGGTATTGGTATCTAGTATCGAAAGGTTTCAGGTGTCCTTCTCCGAGTTACCAGAGCAAAGAGTCGTCAACGCATTTTTAAAAGATGACTTACAATCTTAACTTTAATATGCCCACTCGGTTGTGTCTGAAGCAGTTATCATCGTTAGTTATAAATCCAAATGCAACACGGAGACATGCACACACACACCTGGAGCGCCCATTTAAGAATGGTGCAATGCATTGTGGGAAAAGAACATCACAGTGAATGTGACCACGTGTTTTCAGCACGGCTCCATGTGTCTGTTCTCCGAGTTACTAGAGCAAATGGTCGTTAAAGTACTTTTAAATCATGACTTACTATATGAACTTTTGCCCCGATAGTGGATACGGGTCCGAAAGTACTTGCGAGTTTTCATATAAGGGGTAATAAAATCTTTGAAATTCGACAACAACGACTTGGGCACGAAATCTTGTTAGCTAACTGGTCATGTACATACAATCGTTTGACCGGGTGCACGTGTAGTTAGTTTTGTTGTATTTTGCTGTATTTTGTAATCCATGTACATTTCTATTGTCATGCTGACCATATCTTGTATCCAAGATTAATGTCAATAAAGCTTTATCATTATGTATTCTTCGCTAAAACAAACCATTGGATTCTTTTGAAGCTTGGGGGATATGAGTCTTGGGTAAATCTCATTCATGTTTGTTAAATATGTCATACTTTATTGTTTTTCAAAATATTTTTCATTGTTTTCCATTGTTGGGGAAAATCTTAAGAAGGATTCTTCTCTGAAACGGCTCGATTAACTGCAGTGAAATGGCACAGCAACATATCTTGGAGCACGCAGCTTTCATTTGTTTTCTTCAGTGGTGTTTATCAAATGGTGATCTTTGCTTCTAAGGCCCATAGGACAATTTTAAGACACTCTATCTCTGCCTTAGGATAATCAATCAGCAACCAAACGTGCATCCTAAAATAAAAACTTTTGACATAAACTATATAAGCATAGTATACATATATGCAATGCAAGATCCATATATAATGAGCGTACTGACAATGTAAAAGGGTGATTATAATTGCTTTATATAATGACACTCCTTTGATCCACAATAATGATTGGTATAAAAAAGTCGAAATATACTATGGACAAAAAATGGGACAAGTCCCACTTGCGGTACATTATATATATATATATATATATATATATATATATATATATATATATATATATATATATATATATATATAAATTAATACAGGCTTCTTCAATCTTGTGATCCTGTTGTCCCGGACAAGTGGATATCTAGGTCGAACAAGTGACTTTTGAACATCACTTGTCCAGTGGACAACCAAATTTCTGATCGTAAATAATAATCAATTAAAGCCCAATTGCCTGTAATAGTGACTGAGCCAGTGGGAAACGTGAACAAGTTAGCTGGTGTAGCATAGGGCTGGGCAGAGGATGTAGCGTGCGGACGCGCTGAAGGTGTTAAAAAACATCGGCAAGCTGACATGGTTCTTTTCAAATAAATATATTTGTACCTTCTAAATCTATTTCTAGAAATATTTGCATATGGGAGGGATAATTATTCAGTGTTGATTGAGAGAAGCATCAGTCCCCCGGGTGATTTTTTTTAATGCATGATCTATGTTAGAGGGACAAGTGTAAATTCAGATTTATTTGTCCTATGGACAAGTGATTCTGGAAAAAATTGCATATATATATGTATTCGGAGGGTTTGTGTGCAAATTAGAATACCAATTATCCTCCCTCTGTCAAGATCACAGGCCTGTCGCCCGCGATCCCTGCGACGAGGGGTGTTCATTGTCACTGAAGTCTCATGTGGTTGCAGCAAGCTATTAAAACACCATGTGCACCTCAAAACTGGATGCACTTCATTACCATTTCTTTGTCTTATCCCCGCCTTGTTTCAATTGCAGGCTAACTTTGTCTTACTTTACACAAAGAGGGTAGAGTGGAATTCTACCCTCCTTGCTTTACACTGGACCATAAACTTGGCTTTCATGGCCATCTTACGCTACTCCATAATTGTGCATCATATTTGCTACAGAAGTTCATATTCTTCGCAGTCCATGTTAAACCAATGGGAACGCTCACTTATTGTTTCCGGACCATAATTTCTTACTGCGTCCACCATATTCTATACCTTTCGCAGAGAGCTTCTGTTCAAAGGGCTAGTTGTTTATTTAACAGCTACAGTTATAGTTCCGCAGTTTTCAATGAAAGTCTACTTTACAAATATATATATATATAATTTGTATGAGCTCATTTCAATACACTTCATAAAGCACATTTGTATAAAGCTCATAATGCTGATGTCCACTTTTAATGTGTTATTTATCTATTAATTATTTTGTCTCGTTTACTGTATATTCATGTGTGTCCATGTGTCAGGACCTCTTTGGAAACCAGTATTACTTACTGTAAGAGCTTCCTGGTTAAATAAAGGTTACTTTTACTTTACTTTACTTTTTATATTAATACAACTGACTGACTAACCGCTGCCATAGCGTGTGTGCCGCATTTTGGTTTTTGCGTGATAACGCTAGAACTTTTACAGCTGGGACTTGAAGATGGAGCATGGTTGTCCTCCGTAATGGCCTGGCTGCTATTACTTGAGGATTACCACGATCTAATTTTGAAGGTTTCTTAAATGGATTTACTTACTGGGAAGGTAACTCCAGAACAATGTAAGATTCAAACTTTCATATTCCACATGTTGGCGGTGCTCTATGGAGGCCAGATTGAGACTGCACATGGACGACATCGACAGCATAATCAAGGGCAGAGGACAGCTAAAATGTATCTTATTGTTTACTGTATAACCTAAGTATAAAATACATGGTTTTGATATTGCACTTGTTGATGCCCGCAGTGAAGGGCTAGGTTGTGATTGATTTGGAGTCATGCTGACTTAATTCTTGAGGTCAACTATTGACATTCGTGTCTGGAAATTATGGTAAGAATTATTTGAGCAAGGACTTGAATATTATACTCGATGCTGGGTCTCTGTAACAGTCAAGTTACTATTGGAAGCAAGTGAACTTGGGGTTCAAAGAATCACAGGTCAAGGTCAGTAAATTTGAATCACCCATTTACGGCCTCACTATGTATCCTGCATATCAGTTTGTTTTTATCGCAAAAATGTCTCCATCAGGGGTTATTTTGGTGCATTTTATAACACTGGAATCTCCCTCTGTGTGATTCGTGCTTTATTCCCATTTTGATATTCCCAATGATTACCGAAGATGTGACCACATTTGGACAGCAGTTATCGACCGATGACACTGACAAACCACCAACATCATAATAGTCATAACTGTGAGAAAAATAAATAAATAAATAGTTTCACTACTATACCAAAAAGTATTTCAGCGTTCTAACACTCCCATGTGTAGCATTTTTTTACATTTTAATGCTTACATACTATTTTTGTATCAAAAAATAAATCGTCGTCGAATGTTTCACACATATGAATTTCTTTAAGCTGCATGTACATTATCATGCTCTGATGTATATAATACGCAAAAATATAGCTAATATACCGTCAAATCCACAACTAATTTCACAAACTCAAAATCAGACACAATTCTGTATGCAATATACTATGACTTTGTCGTAATTTACATCCGCTTTAATTTAGACCTTATCAAAAATCAAACTTCAGCGGAGCTGGGTCTACGGTCTAGAAATCAGCCGCATATTTGTTACATCTTACCTATTTTTGTATTTTGTCATCATCTGGGTGCCTCTTGCCTTGGGAGATTGATGTCTCTTCTCATTACTTCAAAAGCTGCAGAAGAAGACAACCCTGAACTCACGCAAAACACCTTTTCGATAATAAATGTGCTATTTTGTGAAGGTGGTTAATTCAAACAAATGTAAATATCAGTACTGAACGTCGCAAATTTAGAGCCCCTTCGTAGTGACATCGGGAGGTTCTCTGGATATTTGCGATAATGAGTTGGTTCATTATGGCATACACAGAAAACAGCCATTTCTTCATTCCGACAATAAACTCCCAGTTGGCGACGTTCAATTCTGTATACTTAAGCGCAGAATGGCTATGGTCAATGTTTGACTATACACGATCACACATCGAAATCTTTTATTCATGCTGACAGTTACCAGTCTGCATGCAAGGTACATGCATACATGGGACAATTTGGAAAGAAATCAGCAGCATATTTGTTACATTTTAAGAAATATTTTTTGTATTTTGTCATCTGGCTACATCTGGCTGCATTTTGCTTTGGGATATTAATGACGGGGGAAAGAGGGAGGGGTGTAATGTAGCTTGCAACCCCCCCCCCCCCGACACTTTTATTTTTGTTTGTCGAACTACCGTGCATGCAAGGGAGAGCTGTTATGAAGGAGAGCATCGGAGGTAATATATTATAGTTCTCTTTTTCCTACCAGTGGTTTAGTCTTCGATTGTTTCGGTTAAACCACTGCTTATTTTCTTTTTCCTTTGAAAACTTGCGATAGCTCGCCTTAGACATTTACGGTGTTTTGCTCCTTTTCTACAAAATTTAAATCAAGGAATCCATCGGAATTCGAACCCGGATGGCTCTGGGCAAGTCACGTATTTTTAAAAGATGACTTACAATCTTAACTTTAATCTGCCCGCTCGGTTGTGTCTGAAGCGGTTATCATCGTTCGTTATAAATCCAAATGCAACACGAAGACATGCACCCACACACACACACACACACACACACACACCTGCAGCGCCCATCCGTCTCAACCATTGCACCATTGGGCCCGTTAGAACTGAACAACCATTTTCTTTGCGTTAACAGAACTACTGGTGCACGCAAGGGGTAGGTATTACGCAAGAATTTGCATCAGATATGAGGTGTATTGTTCAATGCGACTCTAACCACATGAAGTTCAAAGTACGAACGGATGTCACTCTCTTACAATAATTTTCACGCAACATGGTTGTAAAAAGAGAGACCACTCAGTCCTCAGTTTTTGTGTATTTTTTAATGAGAAATTACTCTAGTTTTCGCCCATTCTGGTTTCTGATTTACCGTGTCACAGAAACCCGCTCATGCTGCTGGTGCTTCCTTAGCTTATTGCTTATTCAGAACTTTGCATGAAGTATGAAGTGAAATTTTTTAGAATTTAGCTGATGTCGCAGGAAGGTTTTTTTTTCAACATATAATTTCACTAAGTTCAAATTCATTTAATCACTAAAACTTACCAGAGCTATGTTTGTGCAAGATGTAAATCTATGAATTTTTTCAACAAAGTGGCTGGAAATGTGACTTATGCCAATATTTTGCCGTACCCGTCTTGCTTGCAATGCCAAAGCATTGTGAACCGTATCAAACGGGCCACTGCCCAGACAGCGAGTCACCTCGTGGATCTAAGACAATGGAAGAGGACCATATGTACGTACAAGTGCCAACAAACCATTATGCGCCGCAGACTGAGTATACTCTACAGAAAAAAATGGGCAAACAAAACAGATGAAAGCTTAAATATTGAAATGTGGAACATGAAACCACTTTGTTAGTTCTGGAGGGCCATAATGCACAACATATTTTGGAATGTCATTTGTCCATGTTTCTACAATTTGCAATAGTGACCGTGTTCACCACAAGATTTTCGATCGTGATTGATCCATGTAAACGTCAGACAGTGCAGCTTAAAAGCGTTTAACATTTGATCAATGGTATTAGATAGGACAGCATAAAACAAGCTCACCGCGAAACTGCCACGAAAACGGAGTACAAATACACCACAGCCTCCAATTTAGTGAAGTATCCCCCCGGCCCCCCCCCCCCCAAATGCCACAGACATGCATATTAATTTCTCGTCACAACTGCGTACCTGGTTGTCTAAGTAACCATCGTTTCGCCTGACAAGATACAGGCTGTTGCCTCTGGCCGGGCAAGCGGGTTTTACTAACATTTTGGAAATTAAGAACGCTCAGTACAAGCAGATAACGTTTTCCTATATCCAATTTAGGAAGCACTGAGTGAATATGTTTTTGGCATTAATCTCTACTAAGGGGCACTAATTCTATGAGAAAGGGGTATCTGGCCCTGTCTGTGACAGTGATATACCCCTGTGTCCTCCGTGATTGACAGGCGTGAACCCCGTGCTTTGTCGCTGGAAATTAGTACGCATGTCTCATATAAGCCACATGTTCAAATATTATGCAAGAACAGGGACTTCGTTTAGACAAGAGTCTGTTCACCCCAAGTTGGCAAGCCGATTGAACATGCAATCACAAGGCAACTGTGAATCGGTATGTCTGTTTGTTTCTAAATGCTAGCGATGACTCGTGCTAAAATGGATACCTCCAATGACATAATAAAGTCCGATATATACTCTTCAATAAAACTTGAAAAACCTGATTCATTCTGCTTTGTTTGCCGTGTGATAACTATCGCTTGTCATTCTCAGTAAATTTATCGAGACGTTTAGTGATTTTTTTTTCAACATTGTATGGACATATCTGCCACAAAGTGTGACGTCATTTCATGCATGGTCCACTGACAATTGCCCATCTGTGCACACCTGCTATTTGGGTGCCATTCCAAAGGTGCTAAAGTATATTTACATTTGTACGAGGGCTAGCTGAAACGCTCTAATCCTAGCTGTGAAAGACCCGTATAAAGTCGATGGTTTTCATTTGTTTCTCTGCATTGTCCCCTTTCAGGTTTACACACTTTTACCAGTGATGCTGCAAGGCCTGGATGTTAGTCAAAAAGATTTTTTTTCAGTCACCTTAAAAAAATCATTCACAGTGGAAATGACGTCATCATTACCATGAAAATAGCAACCGGCTGGTTGCTTTTTCATTCTGGGAAACAGGTGGAAGTCTGACGGGCCTAAATTGGTAGAATAAGGGGCTGATCAATGAGTTCGAAGCCACAATCATGTGTAGCTGACATGGCAACCACCGATTTGTGAATAGGAGCATTGTCTTGGGGGAACGGGACTCCTTTAGTGAGAATTCCCCGTCGCTTAGCTTTGATAGCTTCACGCAACTGTCTCAGTAGGTCAGCATAATATCTTCCATTGATAGTCTGGCCTTTGTCAAGATAGTCAATCAGCAGAATACCCTTGGACTGCCAAAAGACTGAAGCCATCACCTTTCCAGCAAAAGGAACCGACTTGGCTTTTTTTCGGGGGTTGGGGGTGGTGGTGGTCCAGGATGCTTCCACTGTACATTAGACTGAGTTTTGGTTTCTGGTTCAAAGTGATAAATCCAGGTCTCATCCATGGTTACAAATTGGGCCAAAAAATCATCGGGATCTGCTTCAAAACGGCATAAATTGTGCTGGGACGCCAGGAATATGACACGTTTCTGATCCGCTGCCAAGAGCTTTGACACCCATCTTGCAAAAACTTTTGTCATTCCCAACTCCTTGGTGATATGTGCTCAACCCTCTTATGACAGATGTGTACAACACTGGCAATATGACAAGTGGTCAATGGTTGATCAGGCATCACCATGTCAGGCACCCGTGTAATTTTTTTGGGAGTGGTTGCTGTTGAAGGCCTAGTTCCGCAGCCCACTTCTCAACAGTGGAAAAGGACTGGGCATCATCCCCTAAAGTGGAGACTATGTCGGCATGTATCTGTGTTAGAGTTAGCCCTTTTGGTTGCAGGTACTTGATGACTGTCCTATAGCCACTTTTGTCTATTCTTGTTGATTTCAATGGGTAGGTTAGCAAGAAAGTCTGGAACAAAGACACTAATCACACTACAGTTGCAGTTCTTATGTCAATGATTCATCAAATGATTGTCTTGTTAGTGGCAAAAGTTTGTTTCAATCTGATTGAGATTTCCCACTTAGATTGAGAACTTTTGAGCCAGCCCTCGTACAGTTGAACATGCTGCACTTTGTAACTTCAAGCTTATGTGAATGGGTAAAGTACGATCTCACTGTACATAATGTGCCTCCCAAAACAATTGAAATTTGGAGAGTGTGTTAAGGGTTAATTCTGTATTACTTGCTGTACAAAAATAAGTGTTTGCCATTACAACTTGGGACCCTATGTGCATTTTCCGTGGGAAATATTGCAATGTTTTCATGTGATTGTGGGATTTTGTAATGAGCGTGTACAAATGTGATGTATGGTTTGTTAGTCTAGCACTACTTCCATGTCACTTCACCAGAGGCAGGAATTATTTCCAAATCCATACCCTTGCCAACTCGGAGTAAAGCGACTGTGAGCTCCTTGGTTCATGGAATAAAAATCCATTCAAAATGCTGTGCATGCCTGAATACACAGCTAAGTGTGTGGCTTCTATTCTGTAAAAACTCACCCCATCATATTGATATATATTCTTGACCCACCTTTTAAAAACTCGTTGGAATCATAAACACATGTGTTTTAAAGGGTAACCCACTGCGCATCTTTAATTGAAACAGAGGCACAGTGTGCTTCTACCAAAATTTGAAGAGGATGCAACAGGTGGTTTTTGAAGAGTTAAGAAAAAAAAGGTCACATTATTGGACTGAGTCAACAGCACCCCAGGCACTGACCATGACAACTCCTCGTCTACGCTCGCAGGACAAATCAGCTGAGCTCTAATCTAGTAATTGAAGAAACAATCAAAATAAACAACAGGAATTATATGTAAGCCAGTCATACAGTTTCGTACATGCATCTTAAACACTTACTGTCACTGTGTATGAAATTAAGGGAAACTGCAGTCTGTTCACTTCCAATGTGCATCGGTTTGTTTGTTTACGTTTCTGAATGATACTGATTACTACAGCTGAAAGGGGTACCTCCAATGATAAAGTATAGTTCCACATACTCTAGATCTCCTCAACGAGACTTGGCAAACCAGATTCAGTCTACATTATTTGCCACATGACGGCTGTCAGTTGGTACCACTTTGAATAAATTTACTTAGATAATTCGTAATTTTCGGTTGTGAAATGTCACTTACCTGAGACTGGAACTACTTTCAAATTCATGCCTTAGCCAACTCGGAGTGAACAGACTGTAAAATGATACCCCATTCGTAATTCAAACACACACACACACACACACACACACACACACACACACACCTAGGCAAAATATATCGATAAGAATAATTTAATCTTTTCCGGAAATAAACGCAACAAAGGCCACATCCATAAATGTGATGTAAGGTAGAGAGAAAAATGAACAATAATGAGATTGAATTTTGTAACCTATTTTCACCTTTTTTGTGTAAGTATATGAGAGGGTCTTTATAACGCCCATTTTTGAAGTCCAGATGTGGATTCCAAAATTTTCTGCATCATTTTATTCCATAAACATGAAGCATATAAGAGTTTGAAATGTGAACATGCGGGATTTATATATTACTCAGTAACAACGGTAAACCAAAACACAGGCTTCCAGATCTAAGCACATGAGTTCGTGTTCGGTCAGTTTGCACGTTCACGTCGGACTACCTTCTGCGATCTGCAGTGCACAAGTCGGCACACTCTGTTGCTTTGGGTTGACACACTTGAAATTACTCTACGCACAACTAATGGAAACTCTCTCGAAGACACGGAAAAGATACAAACTAAAGCTAGGATTCCATATATGCGGGTATGGCGTACGATTATGCAAATAGTGTGGTCCCATATAAGCGGTGCGCCGGGCGTCAACTGTCTTTTTGTGGAAACAGCAGGGGGCATTCGATAATCTTATACGCGAACTCCAACTAGATGGAGAGAAGTTCAAGGAATAATTCCGTCTAATTAAGAACAGTTTGGTGAATTATTATTATCTCTTGTTGAAGAAGACCTGGTCTAACAGTGGAGGAGCAAGGTAGTTATATGCCCCATGCAAAGATTCGCTCTATGTTTAAGGTAGGTAAAAGGACTAAATAAAAAAAAAAGTTTACAAAAACAAATTTATTAAAGATTATTTATGTGAAATGCAGGAAAATGCATTTCAGTAAAATAAAAGTACAAAATCTTATATTAAGGGAGTGAACCTACTGCCAATACCTACATGTTCTAATGTATGCTAAATGAAACACATAATTTAACATTATGAATCATTCGAAGTACTTATGCACTAAAGTAAATTAATAGATCAACATAAAATTTTCTGCATTTAATATTGAAATCGTTCTTATTAAATATTTTAGTCATAATAGTAAGTCGAATTGCTCTAAATCCTCATAAACATCCAGATGTCTTGGAGAAAGACTTTCCTTTCAACTACATACATGCCTATAGATCCATAGAACATAAGACTGGTCCAAGAGCGCTGTGGAAAGCTATTGACTCGGTCCAAACATTGGCACTGAAACCGTGTAAAAAATATCCCACCTTCCTGTCCTATATATTGTGGGATAATAATTTTGTATAAAACACAAAGGTAACAACACAAAATTTAAATCATTAAATACTTCAATCCTTAAATACCAGGGATACACCACCAAATTATGTAACATTTGACGTCATTTCTAAGGGATTCCCCGTCCGTTTTGGGTTCGGGTACGATATCAATCGCTACATGGTGCAGTAAGAAAAAATTGTACACGTATCCGTATGTCGGCACATATTGAATCATTGTATGTAATTTCAAGTTGCGCGTTTTTGCCGTACACGTACCCGTACATATGGAATCCTAGCTTAACACACTGATGTATGCCGTTATTGATTATCGAGATATATTTGTGTGATGTATTACAGCCGAACAAAATACCAAAAAAAGGCCATCAATTACAATACCAATCCCCATGCAACTTTGACAAAGCCGAATCCAAAAATTATAAAGTTGATAGAGAGCGGAGCGTGGGGCTTATTTTCCTCGTTTGTGTTTATGAACGAGTTCAGCTGAGATCCGTGACAACAACATTCAACTAGAAAAATTTGATTTGCTTGTCGGCAAATCAGTCTGTGTGCCTAGAAAACTATTAAGGATTGCCTATTCAGTATTTATTGGACTCCGGCAACAATATTTTTTCATCCAGCTGTCAAAAACCTATAAATTGAAGTTGGAAAGTCACCTCAGTGTATTATATTTTTTAAGCTATTCAAGATTAAAATTTGGTGTATTCCCCTAATCTGCATGAATCAAACTGCTACAACTTTGATTCATGCTTCATTGGATGCAGCTATCTAGTGCATCTATCAACTGAAGTTTGGATGGCACCTCAGTCCAAAGTAGTTTTGAAGTTATTCAAGATTCAAATTTTGTGTATTCACCTTATTTGCATAAATTGAAATGCTACAACTTTGGTTCACGTTTCATTGGATGCGGCTATGTCACAAGCCTACAAATTGAAGTTGGAATGACACCTCTATCTGTAAGAGTTTAAAAGTTATTTAAGAATTGAATCTTGTGTATTGACCTAATCTGCATGAATCAAAATGCCAGAACTTTGGTTCATGATTCATTGGATGCAGCTATGTCACAAACCTACAAATTGAAGTTTGATTGACACCTCTACTTACAATAGTTTTGGGGATATTCAACTTTTAAATGTTTTAAGTGCTGTTAATTAGTGCTGCTAATTAGCATAATTTCAAATGCCACAGTTTTTGTTCATTGTCCATTAGATTGACAGGTGTCACAAACCTTCATGTAATATTTCAAATTTTGTGTCTATCTGCAATAGGTTGGACGTTACGGAGCTTTTAGAATTTTTAAATTTTTTACTATGAAGTAAAATTACTGTCACAACACCAGCTTCCCATGCTTTGTAAATCTAGGGCATCAATGACTGCAACAAGTGAAACATGTATACATTGATATTCATGTATTTATCAGTACATGTATTTCAGTTTCTATTTACAGGAACATAAAAACACTTACGTAACAATCTCTACTAATATCAACTATTAGGCTCACCTAATCCGCTGTCAAACATAACATTCAACTTCACACAGCTCGTACAGAGATATATGTGTTTAACTTTTGAATGTCATCAGCCTGAATGTGTCAGCAAACTTAAGTTGTAAGTTTGCCCCCAACTTCACATAGCTCTTAACAAAAATATATACCATGTACATGTTTTACTATCGAGGTTCAACAACCTGCTTGAAGTGTGGACAAACCTTGGTTGCAAGTTTGCACAGGCTGAACAGGGATGAAATAAGATGAATATTTGTTGGAAGTGGGCTGTGTTTACAAAGGTTACGAAACAATGCTATACATATTTAACTGATGAGCAAATGTCACTGCTGGGTCCAGAAATACAAAGCTAGGTTAGCTCTGCCTGCTCCAGTTTACCCACTGACCCTGACCAAAATCATTTCATATTGCAGTTGGTCATTACAGGGAGTTTTGAACTGTGTTTTTAGTGATTTCTGGTAGTTGATGTGAATCTTCCTTTACAAAGACATGCTAAACTTTGGTTCATGTTTCATTGGATGCTGCTATATCACTAACCTATTGTAGTTGTAGTGGCACCTCTCTCTCTCTCTCTCTCTCTCTCTCTCTCTCTCTCTCTCTCTCTCTCTCTCTCTCTCTCTCTCTCTCGATGATGATGATGATGATGATGATATCTAAAGATAACTTCCCGCATGGCACCTCTCAGTCACCACTAGCTTATTGTGACGGGAGTCACACCAAGGAGGCTTCAGACAATGCAGCCTCCTTGCAGAAGGGGGGGGGGGGATGGTTGGGCTAGTACACTGGTACAAGTAATAATTTTGCCCTAGAACAAGGTACGGAAAATAAGAACATGTACAAATAATGGTTGGTACGAAGTTCGGAAATTAAAAGGCTTCCAGTGAGAAAGTATTGTATTTGTGTCTGTTTGACCACAACCACTTCCTAGTAGTCCTTACCCTATTCCGCAGTCCGAACTCTTCACTCTCCATAAGCTAACCTATCACAGTCTAACCTATACAAATATGGAAGTACTATTGTCCATATTGCACACGTTTTTATGCAGAATATTGACATAGGCCAAATAAAATTAAGGGTCTTCGGCGGGTAACTACTCAGAACATGTTTGGGATCCTGTCCCCGTACATGTCTCTCTGAGTAGCGGCTCCTTGTCCGAGCTAAGTATTCAGCACAGACAGCCCACATAATAATGAATAAATATGAACGTGGAAAATGATGAATTAGCTAAATACGTGAAGTTTTGCTTGTAAATGCAGGGAATTATTATGAATAAAGAATAGCTGTCAAACCAAACATAATTACCAAATTTGTATAGTACAAGTTCAGATAAGAACAATTTGACTTACCCCTGAACCAATATGTACCCTTTCTAGCTGGATAGCATATCTTAGTTAAACCTCCTGCCAGTGTATAACGGAAAAAAACTGGGGCATTATATTCAGTTACCCCAAAAAACAGATGAAGCTGGACCACCTGTACACACTGGGGGAAATCCTAACAAGTACTGCAACAATGGACATCCTGCACCAGAAACGTAAAACAAACCCTATGATGACACTTACGTCCTCACTGTGAAAGTTGCCTAACAATAAGGCTGTATTTTGCTGCCAAGCCTGAGTCAATGTTTCAACATAATGGGTCAGGTTTGTGACGTTTGAGTAAATACTGCCAAATTTGAGTAACATTCGACATTGAGTAAATGTGTACTTACGCATGTCAGAAAATTATGAACGTTATTAGCATTTAAGTCTAAAACATGGTATCCAAGTATAATCTTTCTTAACCAGATTTTAAGTACAATTAGGGAAACTTGTTACTGTCGCCGGCGGCTGCTTCCTATCCAATAGCCCCTGGGGGTTTAACCTGACAAAAACTTGTAAGCCTAAAATGTCTGAAAGGTGAATATTAAACAGAATGATGCCAAAAGATAAAATTCAGTAGCGAAGCTGTAAAATTATTGTAGCCACACTTTCTAACCATCTCTGGATATTTACAAAAACATTGTAGAAATATTTGATCAAAAGTATATGTTTAAACCCTCTTGACTCAAGCTTATTGTAAACAAATTTTATTGTAAACAAATTTGGTTGTAGATGGAAAGTCCTGAAATTTAGAATAAACATGATTATTGTAAATATGTTTGATTCCAGATGCAAAGTCCTGAAATTTAGAACAAATACGATATGGCAAATAAAAATGCCCAGTACGCTGGTAAGGTAAACCCCTTTAACCCCCCCCCCCCCCGCTTTGTAACACAATGCAGACAAGTTTACTGTACCAACACAGCCAGTCTCCCTACGGATTGAAGGGTAATCCCACAGCACTGGGCTTTGGCACTGCCTGTGTCCTCATAGGTATGGAAGCCGGGCTTTCATAGTCCAATTATCTCTGGTTCCATAACAGCCTGGTTTATGAAACAGTCACCAGCTTGTGTGTGTGCGTGTGTGTGTGGGGGGGGCATATGTCTAATTCATTGACAGAGTTATGGCTGGATGAAAATTTCAAAGGCCCAAATGACCTTGACCTTTGACGTTTAGAGGTCATAGTAAATTACAAAAAATATGCAGTGTTGCAATATCTACAATTTGAATCCAACATTGTTAAAATTGGCGAAAAACTGACAGAGTTATGGCTGGATGAAAAGTTCAAAAGTCCAAAGGACCTTGACCTTTGACCTTCAGAGGTCACATGTAAAATTACAAAAAATGTGCAGTCTTACAATATCTACAATTTGAGTCCAACATGATCAAAATTGGATAAGAATTGACCGAGTTATGGCTGGAAGAAAATTTCAAATGGCAATTTGACCTTTAAAGGTCACATGCAAATTATAAAATGTGCAGTGCCACAAACATATTAATTGAAGTTCGATTGGTTACCTGTAATTTATATCTGTTCTAGATTTTAGAGATATTCAAAATTAAAATTTTCAAAAAGTCATAATTTGCATAATTTTCAAAACCATCACCCCTCTTTATAAAAAGACAGGACTTCATTTCTGGAGCTATTATCATGGCAAGTTTGGAGTTTCCAAATGTCATAGTGTCCGAGAAAATTGTCGGACAAAAAAAAAGTAAGAAAGAAAGAAAGCAAGAAAGAAAGAAAGAAAGAAAGAAAGAGAGAGAGAGAGAAAGAAAGAAAGTAAGAAAGAAAGAAAGAAAGAGAGAGAGAGAGAGAGAGAGAGAGAGAGAAAGAAAGAAAGAATGTCTGTGTTGGCACACAGACATAGTGATTTGACCCATATCTGTATTATGCTGATGCACTCAACAGCTGTTAGCAATTGACTTTGCCATATTCTGATTGCATGGCTTCTAATCCTTTTGTCTGTTGACATGTTTGATGCCAGGTCCTCAACCAGGCACAACCAACGCGATCGAATGAAAACACATCAAACAAATGTTTACTTGCGCTGGCACAGAATGAGGTCACATGACACAGTGTTAAAGTTGCTGTCCTCTCGATTATATGACATTGTACACCTTTTCGAAAAAGGTCGACACTTTGAATTTCACAATAACAATGTGCATTGTTCTTTAGAAACTTGTTAGTTAAGCACTGATTTTGACAGCACAAAATGTCCATGTGTGCATGAATGGGCAACATCAGTGACGATAACATGATGCACTTGTCGAACTGTATATGCATAGTTTGTATTGGTTGCTTCTGAAATGACCAGAGTGTATTAACATGAAATAGTTGCCAGCACCGTCGGTGCCTGCCTGCTGGGCTTTCATGCAATTTTTTATGTCCAGCTCGTGGCCCTGGGTAAAGGCTCCAGGTCTGCTTAGCAGGCAACACTGGAGCCTTTTCCAATCCGAATGTTGAATTTGTGTCTCCCGCACAATACATTACGTTTACATTCGGCCATCTTGGTGCATGATAAATAATGAAAAGATGAAAGATACCTTTACCACCCATCAAACGTAAAGACAAGCGGTGATGGATGTAAGAGGGAAAAATAGAGACCTGGCATGGGTCATGGCATGGATCATATTCAAAAGGTCGGATGGGACTCGGACATTCAAGGAATGTTTGCAGGCAATAGGTAACACAGTGCAGGCATGTCGGCAGCGACACGCAGTGGTCAGAGGTGCTGTCATTTTTTTTGTTGGATACTAGAGTCTTATTTACATGTCTTTTATTTACATTATGGTAATTCCCGTCAACTGAAGAATGCACAACCCAATAAATGGTAGTTACATGATTCAATCTGTAAAAGATGTATTGATTCGAAATTTTTGAACGAGACAGGGCATAATAAATTCTAATAATATTGAACCAATTAGTGAGTTAAAATTATGTAACCTATTAAACCTACTCAATGGTGGAATTGTTCATCTATTAGCAACCGCGCATAAACCCTTCTTCTTTTACTCTTCTTCATTGTTCTTCGCTGTTAGCCCTTAAAGTACTAATCACTGCTATAATTGTTTTCTCATTACCGCTAAACATATAATGGTTAAACGATTCAAATTCCTGATGAAGATATCTTTCACTCAAATACCAGCACGCCTAGTCTAAAGCAAAAAGTAGTCATAGTCAACAGCTTTCCTCAGGGCACTTTGGGCGCGTTGCGCGCAAAGTGTCCCGAGTAAAGCTGTTGACTCAGTCTTAAATCAGCGCTTTAAGGGTTAAGTCTAAGGTCTCATACTAACGTTCCCCAATGCCCACGTTCTACTCAAGTTGCAGGCAATGTTTTGGACAGATGTGTAGATTTCATTCTTGGAATTCATTGTGGGTTAATGGACTCGGTGATTGGGGTAGATAGCCTATCCATTCATATAATGTGTATATGATATGTTCGTGGTGTAAGCTTCCAGGTCCTAGGTGGTGCGATTTGTATCGTGTGCAGTGCCACCTGGTTCCGTTGCACGCCAGGTTGAGATTCTTTTGACAAGGGTGGTGTAGAGTGAATGATATCAAAATGTTGTTACACGTTTTGAGTTTCTGTTTGATTTATGGCTGTAAACGGTGATTTCAAAGGCAACATAGGAACAGATTTTATATAATATTCGTACATTTCATTTGACAATATAATTGCATATCTGCATACAATAATAATAATAAAAATAATAATAATAATAATAATAATAATAATAATAATAATAATAATAATAATAATAATAATAATAATAATAATAATAATAATAATAATAATAATAATAATAATAATAATAATAATAATAATAATAATAATAATAATAACCAATTACTTAAGGACAGCTAAAACATCAAAAATAAATCCCACTTTAATCGATCTTAGCTCAAAATGTATTTGCGATAGGATAACAAATCTTATATATGTGTGTAATCATCATCCTCCAAAGAATTTATATATCCCGTGTTTGGGTGTCTGTGATGTCAAATGTTGAATAAACTATCGAAAGTTGACCGCAAACCATCCACCTGATAAATGTCGATATAAGTCACTAGTTATTTGTGATAAAATCATAGCTACACTTGCATCTTAATCCTGACATGTTGCCAACAAAAAGATCCCGCCATTTTTTGTCTGGCTTAGTTTTTTGTTTTTCATCCTTAAGGTTTGACATTTGAATTTCCTCTTTGATTTCCAGGACGTTCATTTTCTTCATTTCATAGAAAAAGAACAAAGCAAAATTTTGGAAATCGCTGAATTGTTTTTGCAGATCAGACTTGACAAAATCAAAGGCCGTTACGGGACTAAATTTCGCCCAGCCGTTTTCTTGGGATAACCATTCCTAGGTGGGGTTCTCGTCCTATTATCCTGTCTGGGAGAACTAGCTTCAGAGGCCTTTGATGTTGATCATTTGCCTCTGAAACAATGCCGTTTGCTCAAGTTGAGCCGATATTTCTAAAAACGGAGTAAACATATCTGCCATCCGCGTTAGATATTCAAAACGTGAGCGATGTCATAAGACGTGATACTTCGTCACTGGGCAAAAGAGTTCTTATCATTGCTGCTCCTGTCAGAGACCTTTTTGTATTCCTTTTCTCCAAAGCAGTGATTGCCGGGGAAGCTGTTCATGGTACCCTGGTTGACAGAATTGCACGTTACGGACTGTCTCCTTTAGACCCTTTTCCCTTCTCCCAACACTCTTTCAACAAAAAAACAGCATCCTGTTGGGCAGTGTGATGGCATCGTTGACTCTTTGAAATATGTTCTGAGTAGGGACGACTATAATAAACCGTACAATGACAGTCATCAGCTGGCCATTTTACTGACCAAAGCTTTTTAGTTGGTAGGAGTATCGATCAGTTGATCCATATATGTATATACACTTTCATATCTGAAGTATTTTAATTTGGCGAAATTATAATTATATTGGTATATATATGGGTCTTATTATTTCTCATTATATGTACATACTTTGCCATTGTGTAATGTGATGCTATTTCGATGTACGAGTTATATGTATTTTTCTTTCTCCGTTCGCAGAGGTTAACATAACTGTTATAACTATTATTTAAACACTGTCCCTTAACATTTGGTGAGGTTGTCAATCAAATTTTGGCCAATCACATGAATGAAAGAGCATTTGAAGTATGAAAAACATTCTTCAGTGATATGTCAAACGGCGACAGCTGCAATCTGGATTGAGATCACGGGGCCCGGAGGTGGGCCTCCGGGCCCCGTGATCTCAATCCTGGTAACGATGGTGGTGTTGCCTTGCTTCGGTGAGGCGGCCTGCGGCCGCTCTTGGCCAGTGGACAGGTGGCGGGTTTGGTCCTTCGGCCCCGACCTCGTCATCCCGTTTCCAGGGATAGTGTTTTATTGTATGTACTCCTATCTGATCCTACCTGGATACTTTTTCCAGTTATCTTGTTAGACTTGCCTGTATGCTTTACTTACTTAGCTTGTCAGTATTTTGTGATTATTTTCTCGATGAGTTTCATTTCTCTTTCCAACCTGAGTTTTGTATCGCTATTTAGTAGGTTTTCTCTTGAGTTCACCTTTATGCTCATTTCGGTGTATTTATTTGTTCTTTTATTTCCTCATCTTTGGGGGGTCGATGAAATATTATTATTTACATGGGTATTGTTGATTAAAGATCCATCTTTTACGGCTGCCTTTGGTATGCAGGGCCACTGGGGTAATCCATCGCCGCATGGCCTTTGATGGGACATCGTCTGTCGATTCCCGCTGCTCCTGAACGTTTAAAGTCTTCCTTCATTTGAACGCAAAACAAGCAAGATAACTACCAGGAATCAGGAATCATGATATAATTTTACTCAATCAATATACAGTATATTTCTACATTGTCAGTTTATATAGTATGACAATGGACAATATCTTGATCCGGGAGACTCCTATTAAGGTAATTATTTTACCGCTATCATACGAGCCACCCACGACATCAATTAAAACAATTGTTTTTGTTCAAATTATTAGTATTATTGTGGGTAATAAAATAATTAGTTCCATGCAGAGTGTTGTTTATATCACGACATTATCGAGAATCAAGTTAATTGATCAACCGTTACAAATATAACAATTAAATATATGACAATCAGTTTCATAGTTTTTGATGTAGTATTGTTTTAAATATGTGGAGAAGCCTTGGATACTATGTGTGATTATTTTATTTTTTACAATTTCAGGCGTTTCGTTTAATACGTGAATTAATTCACACTGGATACATTTTTTTTGCAAAGGTGTGATTGACATGTGTTACAAATATTTTGTTTCTTCCTCTGGTGTTGTATTTGTGTATGAGTGACATTTGGAATAAAGGTAAATTATTGAAATAATTCGGTAGTTGACTGTGTGTTAGATTGTAACAGAATTTTAGGAGTTCAAGTTAATATATATATATGTATCTTCTATCTTCAATAATTTTAAAAGACAGTTTGCCGTAGTAACTCGGAGAACGGATACCTGGAACCTAGCGAAACGATCACAAAACAACGAGGGCTATGCTGTTTCACCGAACAACCGCAGCTGTGCAGCTATGCGGTTTTCCCAGCCCAGGTTAACCCTCCAAACAAGTTGAAATAAATTGGTGTGTTTGAGTTAACTTCACTGCAAAATAACGGCACACGACAGCCACTTTCTCCATAAAATCTTTCAGCCAGGTCGATTAACTTTCATGAGGGAAAGGCGGCTTGAAACCCTTTTTTGATGTTTTTAAAAATTTGTTTCGGGTCGGGCCTTTTCATTAGGGTCGAGTTACCAGAACCACGCATATATTAACCCACAAAATCCTTATTGATAAGTACTTGCACATTGGTTCCAAAAAAATGTCTGTATGTCTGCTTCACGGACTTCAAATGCACCTTCGGCTCTGTGTGGTGCCAAGCCCTGGTGTATAAACCTCTGTAATATGGTATCTCAGGAAACTTCTTCTCTTATATCTACTATGTATGAAGATGTACAATATTGTATAGAGACTGATCTTGGGTACACTGATGCCTTTTTTTCTAATATAGGTGTAAAACAGGGTTGTGTAATCAACCCTACTTTGTTCAATTTATTTTTATCCGAACTACCAGATATATTTGATAACAACTGTGGCCCGGTTAACCTACGCGATGAAAATCTCAACTGCGTCATGTACGCTTATGACCTGGTTCTCATGTCCAAATCGGCCAAGGAGCTTCCGTGTTCTCTGAAAAAACTACAAGCTTATTGTGATGAGTGGAAACTCAATGTTAACATGTCAAAAACAAAGGCAATACCCCACTAATAATAATGTTAAGTTATGATAAAAATGAATCAACTCACTTATATTTCCAATTCTGTACAATGGCTGTGAACTTTGCAGAACTTGGAGCTACTTTCTGCTCATCAGAATTCTGTGTAATTCCATCAAATAATGGGTACGTCTACAAAATTGCCACCAAAATTCAATGGTGTATAGAGGTCTACAGAAAAATCTCAAGCTTAACACAGATGACATTGATGGTTGGGCTAAATGTATCAACCTAATTTTAAACTTTGTGGGCATGCAAGAG
Source organism: Hermodice carunculata (assembly GCA_964020975.1). Taxonomy (NCBI): domain Eukaryota; kingdom Metazoa; phylum Annelida; class Polychaeta; order Eunicida; family Amphinomidae; genus Hermodice; species Hermodice carunculata. The sequence goes on from OZ026616.1 coordinate 40,090,851, forward strand.
ATCTGGCATAACCTGGATGGTCACATTGATGTACAACACATTATGAGTTAACTACCTACGAAAATCAGTCGTTTGCACAAGTGGTTGGCCTTAACAGTGGTAAGAGGCATAAACTTCGTACATATTGTTCATTCAAATCTTCATTCAAAATATAATCTTATCTTGAGTCAAAATTCCCTGTATAAAAAAGGCGTACTTTCACCAAATTACCCATAAGCGCGCATACCCTTGGAACTGAACAAAAGAAATTTAAATTGCGCCAGTCTGATCAAACAGAGGATGAAAAGCATCTTATATTATATTGTGATATATATATACGCATAATACAAGAGTTATGTACAGAGCTAACAATGTAGACCCTGAATTCCCGCTATTAAAGGATCGTGACTATGAGAGACGAATAAGCATGTGAACCTATTTTCAAGTATGTGAACACGGTTTTTGACATAAGACACGCTGATTAGGATGCTAGAAGCATGACTGGGTGTACATGCCTGTGGATTAGTGCCGTAATATGTATATTTTTTTAATATTTTTGTACATGTACACAATGAGCATACTGTTTGGTTTATAATGGTTGTTGTTTCATTGTCTAGAGCTTGGACTGTACCCATTTTTGCATGTGGTTTATGTCAATAAAGTTTATACGCATTAACCGTTGTAATCTGAACGTGTTACATCTCTTGTACTTCTAAAAATGACCATACAGTTCTTAGTCCTTCCAAAACGTTGTGAGGCAACCCCACGAAAGCTTCTCCGTTTTTAACCACACTTTCATATTCTTGTTATCCCCAAATGATAATAATATTCAATGCAAAATACACTGATTTAATGTTTATCGTGTAACTAGAAAACAGAAGAGGAGAAACGAAGAGAAAAAAGCGATTGATAATAACGAAACATTTGAAAGTAGAACACAGCGTCACGTCAATCACTATGTTCTCTTGTGTGTACCCCATCGTGATCATGCAGTCTGCATGGACTTCAGTTTCAGCTAAGTGACCAGAGGGCGCTGCATTTCACAGAAAACGGGTGGGGCAGGGTACGGGAGTGAAACTACTGCATAATGGGAATGGGTGTTGGTGCATGTGAACAGTTTGAATTACACTTTAATACAGTGACTCGTGAAAACCCCCGTACGTTTTGCGTTTGGCGAACCAACAACATGTCGCTATTCCGTGTAAGAGTCAGATAAGCACGGGAAAGGGGCAGTTGTTCTCGATTTGTTAGGGTCCGCTCCATAGGGGGGACTATTTCGGTTTTCGGTTTGTCCGTCCGTCCTGATGTTCACATTCTCGTTACCTTGATACCTACAGAAAGCCTCCATGTATTTTGCTTAAATTTGGCAGTATGCTTATCTGGCATGCCAAGATGATCTGATTAGATTTTGATGTCACCATGACCTAATTTGTACAAATGGCAGCCTAATTATATGTTCGTTTGGGCTTGTTTCTGCCATATCTCCAGAATGCTTCCATGTATCTCGCTCAAATTTTGTAGTATGATTATTTTGTATGCCAAGATGATCTGATTAAATTTTGGTGTCACCATGGCATAATCAGAGCAAAGTGCAGCCTAATTACATCTTCTTTAGGGCTACCACGATATCTCCAGAATGTTTCCATGTATTTTGTGCACATTTTGCAATACAATTATCTTACATGTCAGTATCAACTGATTAGATTTTGGTGTCACTATGACTTAATTTGAGCAAATGGCAGCTTAATTAGATGTTCGTTAGGGCTCGTTACCATGATATCTCCAGAATGCCTCCATGCATTATGCTCTAATTAAAGTTTCATAGGAATAATTAAGGGTCCGCCCCATGGGCGACCCTTTATGTTTTCGAGTTGTCCGTCCGTCCGGCACACTGTCCGTCCGCATGTCCGTCGGGATGTGCACATTCTCGTTACCGCGATAGCTACAGAATGCCTCCATGTATTTTGCTCAAAAATTGGCAATATGCTCATCTTACCTTGCAAGATGAACTGATTAGATTTTTGTGTCACCATGACCTAATTTGAGCAAATGGTAGACCCCCCAGTCAATGCTTTGCGTTGAAGGTATGTCTGGTTCAATTTAAAACGTTTAGCCACTGTTTGTTTCTCACCGGCAGGCCATGTATGCTTGAAAGTCAAACCATTTTTTCAACTTCCCCAGTGCAACATGCAATTCATTTCTTTAAGAAACATTTATAGTTACCCTACTGTATTAAAAGTACGGTGTGCTTGTCACTTTTTTCTGCTTCGTTGTGTTACATTTAATGTCTAAAATTATATTACACCTTCTTTGCTCTTCACTCTTTACCTATTCTATTCATTTCTTACCTCAGTCATTCCTGTTTAATTCTTTAAATAACGTGGCTTTTCTTATTTCTGTGTTTTCTTCCAGGTCTATTTTTTTTGCATCATTTACTATATCTGTTTAGCATTATCCCTAATTCCTCTCTTAGATTCTTTGACCCAGTCCTCTACCAATAATGCCGCTTCTCCTGTTACTATTTACTATTATGCTATACTGACACCCATCTATACTTAAAATGAATACATCATCATCTCGCTAAAGTATGCAAATGTTTAATATTCCATGTAAGCTTTTGCGATATTTTATGACTTTATAGTCACATATGTTTCAAACACAATCATTTTCGTATGGACTTTCATATCCTTTAGGAGAATTGACCGATTGTTGCCAAGTCAGAATTTAGTTGCATAATTTTTCTTCGATGACAGAAAGCAAAGATCATCCAGAGACATCAGTAAAACCTTCAAAATCTACATTTGTCAATGCGTTACGATACCTTGCCGGGAATATTGACTCAGTACAGACTCCCGTTTCTTTTTCTTTTTAATGGCATGTTCATGTTTGGTGAATATAAAAGTTACCGATTTGTAGGCTGTGCTTTTTTGTTACAAGCGGAAGATTGAAAATATTCTACACCATACTTTTATCGCCACTCTGCATTGATTTGCTTTGATTCACATATTAAACAGGTCTACGAGGGGTGTCCCAAGAGTTTTGCAACGTCCTAGGCATTTATACAATTTTACAACGATGTTATTAACTTGTGCTCTGAAATTATTTTTGTTGCAAAAAGTTAAAACAATTTTCAATTCGACATTTTCATGATGCGGACGCTTGACAGGTATGCAACGTATGAATTCACAAGTATTTAAAGAGTTGATAAGTCGCTATATTACCCACGCCAAATAGCTGTCATTGTGCACACCTTTTCTGTGGTAAACCGTCGACTGCTGTCATAACCAAAGAATGCTTAATTGTTTGTGACGTCATACATCAAAAGGAGCCACTTGGAGAATATGTTTGGAAGATATGCTAGATCTACTCTGTGGTGGAGTAAAAAGGAATAAACAACATCGTTTTCAGCACAACTACGATATAATATATAAGGCGATTCTTCCCTTTTGCTCATTGAAGAACCAAAAAGTTATTCAATGGATCCCTTATATATGTAAGACAACTTTATCTATTCAGCGTTGCATGCGAAATGGTCATTGTGTGTGGAGGGTGTGTGTGTAAATTTGTGTATTTATCAAAATAAATAAATAAAAATAGATAGATAGATAGATAGATAGATAGATAGATAGATAGACAGACAGATAGAGAGATAAATAAATAAATAAATAAATAAATAAATAAATAAACAAATTAATTAATTAATAAATTAATTAATTATAATAACAAACAAGTAGTTTAATATGATGTAGGATAGGAATAAGGAAAGGTAGGTCAATGGTTAAATGGCTTTCCCTCTGATCAGGAATATAAACTTTCTCAATAATCAATACTAATGAACATACTTGCTATGATGACGATGATTCAGTTCCAAACAAACTTTAAATCATTTATATGCATTCAATTCATGGATTTAAAACTTTTGATAAATATGCGATCTCTAATTATACAAACAGACACAATGTTCAGTGCTGCATCCTCCGTGTATTGTATATACCAGAAGGGGTTATCCAGCGTTTCCCATGAGATCGGATTCTTGGAGAAGCAATGCAGGTCAAACACACTCAAGTCGCAGCGCGACTGTTTCAAACTTCTGCGCACTGCGTCGACAAATTTACTCCACGTCCACAATGTACCAACAATGCTGTTGGCTTACTCACCGACATCATTCTTGAACTAAAAAGCAGCCGACGATCTTAATCAGTTTGTGAAAATATAACAACAGACGCCAGTATATTAACTCTCACATATGGTTTAGGCTTCAGGTATTCCATAATATATAGTCCATTCCTTTGGAGTGGTCAGGACACCACTGAGTTTTTAGTTTGTTATGTTAACGCATACAAGCCACTAAAACCATTCGTCGGGGGCTTTGTTATCTGGAAAGGAACACCTGGACATGTTCACATTTTTGCTGAGTGAGAATAAATGTCAAACCTGGCGGTTTTAGTTTAATTGGCTCAGTGGAGAATTACCATAATATTTTCTGTATGAACAATACAAACATGAATACCATTATCATTGTTATCATTATTATTGTCACTGACTATCAATTTCTTTGCCATTACCATTATCGTCATTAATGTTCAAAAGACCTGCTTCGAAATGTTTCTCTACGTTTTTAATTTGTTTCTATGGGTGACCCTCGAAACCGGGGTTTCCATATGATGACCATGACGAGATTTGAAAGGTCGGATGGGGGAGGGGGGAGATTTGATAAATTTGTGGTGAAAAAGCGAGAAAAATGAGCGCCAATACAACATATGCATATTCATTTCCCTCTACAAAGCACGAGTTTGACGCCAGGCCATCAAGGGGGACGTGCGGGTCACATCACTGTCACAGACAGGACCATATGTTAATTTCTCACAAAATTGGCGTTTTCGAGAAATTCAATTTCACAAATGCCAAACTAGTATTCATCTGGTACTTCCGAGTCATATAAAAAGAAAAAAATCCGTCTGCCTTTAATAAATATTCTTTGTTTCCAAAATATTAGTAATATCCCGCTTGTCCCGACAGGCACCGACCTGTATCTCACCATAACCCGCCAAGCGAGACTAGGCAATCAGGCATGCAGCTGTGGCGGGATATTAATATGCATATCTCCTATTTCAGTCAAATAAAAAGGCTTCTGGATTAATGCAATGTACTAAGTTTGCTGCTAGATGTCGCTTGAATGTACATTTACATGTTACAACTTTGACGGTCAAGCGTCTATATACTACATAATACGCAGCAAAGAAAAATCGGGGACACTTTATTCCTACTGTGTTATTTAAGGTTCCATAGTGTCGATTGTAAATTTATCTTTTTCAATCCGACAAGGGTAAATAGACGTCTATGCTCGAGCTCGGACGAATTGATGTCGGCATAGTCAGCACAATTCTGGGCACGAAACGTCAGCCGAGCAAAGATTTTCTCAGTCCTCTTGTTTGTGTCAACAAAAGTTCCCTTATATGTACATCTGTACCGTATGCAGTTAAGTTTTGGAATGGAGATCAGATGGCTTATCGATTTAAAAGTAGAATTGGGAAACCCTTATATAACGTTATCTTATCACAAAAAACAAAACACACACACACACACACACACACACACACACACACACACACACACACACACACATTGAAAACCACCTCCCGTATGCAGTTAAGTTTTGGAATGGAGATCAGATGGCTTATCGATTTTAAAAGTAGAATTGGGAAAGCCTTACATAACGTTATCCTATCACAAACACACACACACACACACACACACACACACACACACACACACACACACACACACACACACACACACACACAACTACCTCCCGTATGCTTTGAAATGTGGATCAGATGGCTTATCGTTTGAAAAGTAGAATTGGGAAAGCCTTACGTAAAGCTATCATGTCACCAAAGAAAAAAAAAGCAAACAAACAAAAACAACCACCTCCGCTAAAGAAACGCCCCACCCCCCCCCACCCCCCAAAAAATTTCATTTTGTACTTGGTAGTCTATACAGTACACCTATAATAGTATTTGATTCACAACATCATCACTGTTGATTTCTACAAATAATGATTCCAGAGAATCATTAAACACTGATAAGTCATCCCTTGTGAAAAAAAAGAAACTTTTTATCAATAAATACACTCTTCCGCCACCCCTACCTTCTCTATATTTATATACATGACTGTATTAACACAATTGTAAATTTCATGGTTAGCTCCCTTTAACCATATTTTCAGTGATACCTAATACTTTAAACTGATGGTTTAGGAGAGATAATTATCTAAATCTTTAATGTGTGCTGTTACGCTCCTAATATTCAAATGGAAGAGAGATAATGCAGACGGTTTAGGTGTAGAAGTATCTATCATGTTATTAAACGAATCTGCAGTATAATATTGACTATCATCATCACCACATTCACCATGTACCTGTGACAAAAATCACAGCTGTTTATCTATTATGATAAAACACCTAGTATACTTTAAATTTGCTTATTGTAATGCAAAATTGCACATCAGTTCTCTGTGTGTTTAAAAGCAAAACGTTAAAAGAATTGACGTACTGGAACTCACGATCAATCCATCGAACATGGTGAATGAAACTGTCCTCTGTGAATGGCCCTAAAACGGCCGGATAAAAAAATGCCATCTGACAAATACTTTTCAATGAAATTTCTCATTCATACAAATATTTTCAATGAATCATGCACACGCGCACACACACGCACGCATGCACGCACGCACGCACGTACGCACACACACACATATATATATATATGTATATATATATATATATATATATATATATACATGTATATAAACTTGTATTGTACAAATTTAGTAATTATGTTTGGTTTGACAGATATTCTTTTTTTTCATAATGAAGCTCTGCATTAACAAGCAAAACTTCACTTATTTAGCTAATTCATCATTTGCCGCGTTCATATTTATTCATTATTATGTGGATTGTCTTTGCTGAATATATATATAGCTTGGGCAAGGAGCCGCAACTCAGAGAGACATGTGCGGGTAAAGGCTCCGAAACATGTTCTGAGTAGTTACCTGCTGAAGACCCTTTAATTTATTTGTACTAATACAGCCTATGTCAAAATTCTACCGAAGAATGTGCGCAATATGGACAATAGTACTTCCATATGTATATAGGTTAAACAGTGACAGGTTAGCTTATAGAGAGTAAAGAGGTCGGACTGCAGAATAGGGTAATGATTACTAGGAAGTTGTTGTGGACACACACACACACGAACACACACACACACACACACACACACACACATATATATATATATATATATACATATATGTATAAAGCTTGCATTATAATTGTTAAGAAGCAAGCAAATTGGCGATCCCTTCCTGGATCTGTGCTGTATATTTTAGTGAGTGGTTATTTCCCAATTATATATATATATATATATATATATATATATATATATATATATATATATATATATATATATATATATATATATATATATATATATATATATATATCAAACACAAAATCATTGACTCACTAAACATTCAGTCCCTTTTCAAATTGAAATTTGTTCGTAACATGATTCCCAAGGAATGCAAAATAAAAGATCCCCCCATCATTTCCTATAAATATGGCAACAATATTGGACAAAGTATCATGAATTACAAAAAATTTCTGGCTTCAATTACTCTTGAGGATATCGCAGCAAATCAAAATTGTGACTGTATGTCTAATAGTAAATATTCTAATTTTGTTGATGCACACCACAAACATGTATTTACAGGTAACTTGGATATAATACAAAATTCAGGTTTAAAAGAAATAATGAAAAAAGGTACAAAATTTCGGATATGTCCCAAGTTGAATATTGACAGTATTTTTCAGGATACATGTGATGCACTCGACTCCTACTGTATGAAATGGGCAAAGAAAGAAAAAATGGAATTTCAGAAATTTGAAGGATGGTTATCAAACTTGAAAAGAGTCTTTAGAAATAGAATTTATCATTACAAATCCCACATTAAGAATTTCAATACGGTTAATCTAAAACAGCCTAAAGTTTCTAAAGCAGTCAAAGAACTACAAGATAGATTTGTAGTCACTAACATAGATAAGGCAGGTAACAATTTTGGGATCATCTGCAAAAAATATTATCTGGATGTTTTGAAAAAGGAACTTGGTATAAACAATATTTCAGACATAAGAGGAAATGACGTTTATAAATTACACAAACAATCCATTGATAATTTGATGCACATAAAGATGAGATGAAAAGGAATTTTGATATCAAAATTTCTGAAGAGGACTCCTCTATTCCACTTTTGTTCTGGATACCCAAATTACATAAAAACCCTTTTAAATCTAGATTCATAGCTGGTGCTTCAAAATGTACTACAAAGCAATTATCAAAAGAAGTAACATTGTGTTTGACTGCAATTAGGAATCATTTTCGTAAATACTGTAATGCAATTTCTAGAAACTGTGAAATAAATTGTTTTTGGAGTATTAACAATTCTTCCGAGTTTGTATCTAAAATCAAAGATGTAAAGGCAAAAAATATCAAATGTTTTGATTTTTCTACACTGTACACAAATCTACCCATAGATGAAGTCAAAAGTTCACTTTCAGAATTAATTAGCAAAATGTTTAAACATAATGGTAAACCATACATAAATATTAATTCATATACAAAGAAAGCATACTGGTCACACAATAAATATTCAAAAAGTAACGTTAAATCTTACACTGTTGAAACTTTGATAGATGCTATAAAATTTCTCTTGGATAATACTTTTGTTCAATGCGGACCATTGGTTTTTCAACAAATAAAAGGCATTCCAATGGGTAGCAACTGCTCCCCTTTACTGGCAGATTTATATTTAACCTGGCTTGAATTTAAGTATATGAATAAATTGATGAAAAAGGACTTTCAAATGGCTACAAAATTATCAAACAACGCAAGATATATTGATGACATTGCTTGTGTAAATGTACAAAATTTCAATGAAATTGCTAAAGAAATTTACCCAAAAGATATCCCTTTGGAGGGTAACAATTCAGATGGTTTCAGAGATGTATTTTTGGACTTGGATATTCAGGTCACTAATGACAGGTTTTGTATTAAAGTCTATCACAAAATAGATGAGTTTAACTTTGAAGTAGTTAATTATCCTTTCCCGGACAGTAATATTTCCGATACTATTGGATATAATACATTTTTGTCACAAATTTTGAGATTTGGTCGTATTTGTTCTAAATTTCAGGACTTTGCATCAAGAACCAAATTTATTTACAATAAACTTGAGTCAAGAGGATTCAAAGGTGTACTTTTGATCAAATATTTCTACAAATTTTGCTGTAAATATCCCGAGATGGTTAGAAAGTTTGGCTTCAATAATTTTAAAGATTTTAGACTTGCCTGTTTTGCTACTTAATTTCATCTTTTGACACCATTATGTTTAAACGTTCACCTTTCGGACATTTTAGGCTAGCTTGTTTTCTGTTAGGTAAACCCCCAGGGGCTACAGGTAGCAAGAAGCGGCCTACGACAGTTACAAGCTTGCCTAATTGTACTTGATATCTGGTTAATATTTTCATTGCATTCTTTTGACATAAATACAAAAGACTTCCATTCTTTTCTGACTTGCCCTATAATTCTACTGTTAACATCCAAAGATTATTAGAAAGTCTGGCTGCAATAATCTACAGTTTTTAGACTTGTCTGTTTTGCTACTTAACTTTATCTTTTGGCATCTTTCTGTTTTAATATTCACTATCAGACATTTTAGGCTTACATGTTTTCTGTTAGGTAAACCCCCAGGGGCTACAGGTAGCAAGAAGCGGCCTACGACAGTTGCATGTTTGCCTAATTGTACTTAAAATCCTGTTAAGAAAAATTGTTTTGATAGCATGTTTTTGGCATAAATGCTAATGACTTCCATTCTTTTCTGACATGCCTAAATGCACATTTACTCACTATTAAAAAATTACTCAAAATTGACAGTATTTTCTCAAGTGTCACAAACCTGACACATTAAGTTGACACATTGACTCAGGGTTGGCAGTTAAATAGAGCTTAATTGTTTGAGGAGTAGGTGTCATCATGGAGTTTGTTTTACATCTCTGGTACAGGATGTACATTGTTGCAGTCCTTGTTAGGATTTTCCTTGGTTTGTACATGTGGTCTAGCTGCAACTGTTTATTTTACAATCACTGGGACTGAATATAATGCCCCAGCTTGTTTCCACTTCAGTTAAACATTGGCAGATGGT